>JAJHUR010087136.1:0-18005 GCA_027495735.1 Lutjanus campechanus | reverse complement strand
AATCTTTTTCCTCAGTATTTTCTAAAAGAAAAATGAGTAGACTAACTAACTAACTAACTAACTAACTAACTAACTAACTAACTAACTAACTAACTAACTAACATTTTAGCTAGGTAGCAAACAGTGTGTTTTGATTATTTGATTAAAGGTTAACACGTTACACTGTAAACAAATCATTAATGTTCACTGTTGGCAAACAATGTAGTTTTAACTACCTAGCAAACAATGTCACGTTCAGTAAACAATATGTTACATTGTTAACAACACGTTAACACTATCTGCTAGCAAACAATGTAACTTTTTTTTTACTTTTTAGCTCGCTAAACTACTTTACTTTTTGTACTGTTACGTATGTATATTTCTGGCACCACAACCTTTACTTGTGATTGAATAATATCTCAGCACAATAACAGTACATGTACTTGAGTACAGGTTTTCAGTGCTTTTTCCACCGCTGCATAAGACCCAACAGGAGTGTCTGATCGTGGCTGTATCGCATTCACCATCTCTTTCCTGTGCTGAGAGCTGCAGAAAGAGTTTTACACACACAGGCAGAGCAGACTGAAGATCACTTCAGCTGTATTCACACAAACCCGGCGTTGTGTGGAAGTGTTGGCCTGTTTATTTCTGCTTTAGAACATAGTCACTGTGAAACAATCAGAAAATATCTCTCACCCTCTGTCTTGTTGTGTGGAGTGGCCAACTTTAAATGGTGTGTTTACAAGCAATGCGACCCAGTCACAATCGTGCAGTGTTGATAATACAGTAGAATACAGAATATGTCCGATACTGATTATGTTTGGCCTTCTCCAACATGACTGCGTATAGTGATCCAGGCAGTATACAAATTATTTTACAAATTGACCACAAACAGCTTCAGAATGTACTGATGAGTCAGTGCAGAGGTGGGTGGGATCGTTTTAAGGTCACAGAGCAAATATTTTAATGATGTCTGTAATCTTTTCTGACAGTGCGTCGACACATCTATGCTTCTGAGAGCGATACTCCCTCCACACACACACACACACACACACACACACACAGAAAGTCTCCTGATCTCCCCTCACACACACAACCCTACTCACACATAGTCAATTACCCTTTAACATCAAATGGTTCATCAGTTCCCCAGCCCATTAGACAGTGAATTAACCTTATCTACCTGTAGATGAAGAGGTATGGGTGTGACAGTTATAGCCTTGCCCCAGTCAGAGCTGTTACTAGAAAATATGCCGTGTACTTTCCACGCAGCATGACACTGGCTAATCAGACCCCGAGAAATGCAATAAAAAAAGGATTATGATGCAGTTTTTTATTATCAAAAGTGCTGATACCTTGTTTTAATCATTCGTGCAGTTAATATAAGGCTGCGTGTTGTGTTTGGGGACCTGAAGGGGCTGTGAGATGTTTAAATGCTAAAACCCAGCATGGGATTTTTAAAGCCAAACTTCTGAATTCAGTGAGTCTCGACTGATTTGTGCACCGTGTTGTGTTTCATCAGTCAGTGGATGATTCAGAGAAACTGAAATTGCTCCATGTGTGAGACAAACATTAAAAGATGCTTTCATTTGGTTAAATGCAATGTTCATTTCGCTGAGCGGTGAAGAGATCTCATGGAAGCTGTTCAGACTCAAATGTGTGGCTTTCGACAGAATCACAGCGTCGTGGCTGACAGCTTACTGAAGGCTTTTTGCAGCTGTTGTTTATTGGTTTGTACAAAATCGGCTCTTACGAGACCACCAAAATGTTTATGGAAATATGAGGCCATTAGCATTTGGCAGTCGTGACAATGATGATGACCATGAAAATGATGATAATGGCAGCAATCACAGCCATCACAATGCTGCCAGCCAAACCAGTTGCCTGTTGAGATAAATCAAGTCGAGACATAAAATGTTGTTACCAATCCAAGATAATCATCATCCTCTGGAGAAATGGAACCAGATTTGACTCTGCTGTCACTGACCAAACACCAGGCCCTGCTGCCAGCGGTGGAATGTAACTAAATATATTTACTCAAGTGCTGTTCTTAAGTACTTTACTTGAGGATTTCTACTTTGTGAAACTTTATTCTTCCACTCCACTGCATCTCAGATTCAAATATTGTGCTTTTTACTCCGTTAAATTTGTCTGACAGCTTTAGTTGCAGCACTTTTACTTCCAGCAGAGTATTTTCACACTGTGGTGTTAGTACTTTTACTTAATTAAAGGATCTGAATGTTTCTTCCACGACTGGCTGTGACTGACCAAACACCAGGGCCTGTGGCTCCAGGCTTTCCCTGATGCATTTGATCCTACAACTAAGCTAAAAAGCAACCTCTGTCAACCCTCAGGGGCCTTGGCTCAAGAGGCATCACACGGTAAATCCTCTGAGACGCTCACTCAATATTAGCCAGAGGACTGCCTGAAGACATAAAGTTAGTTACCAGAAACCTACTTATTCTGATAACCTTTTCAACTGACTGGTTCAATATGTAATGCAGCTGCCCAGTATTTGTGTGTCCCCTAATATCCTAACAACACAGATTTTTATTTATTTTGAATTGTATGATCTCTGTGTCGTGGAGGGAGAGCTGAGCCATCAGACAGACCCAAAAGCATCACCGCACTTCATGATTAGATATAGATTTTGTGCGTCCTTAGGTGAGATAAGAGGTCTCAGCATCTTCTGCTTTTGCAGACATTCGATTGATTGTCTATAGGGTCCTTGCTCTTCAATCACATATGAAACCTTAAATGATATAAACATCTATTGAAACCACATTCATATGGAACAACTTGTCAGCTGGATGTGTGTGTTTTTCAGTCTCCCTGACCTCGTGGGAGTTGTCTGTTTTTTTTCAATATATTTATTGCACTTGCTCATATACAAACGAGCACAAAACAGGCCAACAGACCAGACGGTATCGAAGAGGAAGGCTGTGTTGTACACCCAAGAAACATAAGGGGATGTAACATTACCACAGATCACATCCACATTAAAGTCAGCATCATAGTTTTGCACTTCCCTATATACAGTGCAGCATCAGAAACACAGACACAAACAAATACAAAAACAAAACCAACAAACTAAACGGTAACAAAAAGGGAAAGGGCATGCCACACATAAAAAGCAAACAAAAATTCTAAAATAAAAAAATACTGATAAATAAAGGGTGGGGGCTCAACTTCATTACAGACATCCAAGTCTTAGATTTCTGTACAGTACAACATCATTAACACTTTGGGGTTGTAATCCAGGCAGCAACCCTGTAGCATTTCAGTTGTGCATTAGTACATCGTATGGTTTCCTAACTGTGATCCACCAGACCCTACAACATAATGGCTGCCAGTCTAATTTCAATAAGGGATAATGTACAGTGAGTGGGGTCATTATTGCAAAATAAACCCCGACAGGGTGGTGCAGAATCACCCTAAAGGGCATGGCTACTTACTTAAAGTCTGCCTCCAGTCATGTTTTCAGCCATAAAAAATGCTCTGCAAGATATAATAAATTGTGTCTGATATAAATACGTTCACTTACCTTGTTAAAATGGCAAACATATAGCTCTTCACCTTGCCTTCATTTAGTATTCAAGGTATTCATGAATATGCAAACAGCCTGGGCCTTTGCCACACCTCACAGCTCCCACACCTCAGGAGCTGCACCTAGCTTCTCCTCTATTCTGCTATAATCATAACAAGCTACATCCAGCTTCTCCTGTGGGCTGGGCATCGCTGCTAATGACATGTATAGCCCCACCCCCCTTGAATCTCTTTTTCTGAGACTGCCCTCGCTCACTTCAGAGGTGCTCTGACATGGTATTTACTGCTTATTTCACTCTTGATATCTCTTGTAACACATGAAAAACACCACATGATTTTTAAAAAAGTAATAATTTTTCACAAAATATTAATTTAAAAATGAATTTATTGATTTTAAAATGATTTTATTGCTCCTCCAGAGCCTGTGTGATCAGAGCTGCATCAATAACAACAGTTTGTTGCTGTACTGGGACACTGTACAGTGAGCAGGTCGTTATTGTGAAATAAATCCTCACAGGATGATGCAGGACCCCGACGTGAAGTGGAGGAATCACAAATCATACACCACTTAGCTATTGTAAGAGGTTTGCAGTCTAACAAATTCAGCAGCATACTTCCTTACTTTCTTGCACAGAAAGTAAGGATACATAAAAGTCTATTGGACCATATACTTTTAAGTAGTATGTCTAGCAGCCCAAAGAAAAGACATGTAGGGTGTCCAATTTGTCCAAACACAATATATAAAACTCTTAGCGTCAGTATTACTCTTCATGCACAGTTCAGATTTATTGTGATCCATTTTGTGTCTAGACGGTGTCGTAGTCTAAACTCTGTTTCCTCTGTCCTATTACAAAACTGAAATGTTAAATGCCAACTTCCATATTTGTCTCCAGGGTGCTTCATCAATGTCTATATTCAGGTCATTATTCCAAATTTTTGAGCATTAAAATAGAAAACAGGAAGAGCTCTACAGAAAGTTCTCTGGTGAAAAAGACAAATGAAAAAGAGCCAGTCTCTTTGGCTGTTTAATAAACTTTGTATCTGTGGAAATCTAAAATAATATTTTTGTGGTATGATATATTTCTTACATATTTGATCAAATAAGAGTAATATAAACTTTTCATATAAATGCACAATAGTAACAATCCTGCCCCCCACTACCCAAAGCCCTATACTGATGAGAGGGGGGACTCTGAATCTTCTTATATCCCACCAGGCTTTAATAGTTGTGTTTATAATCATAACGTCACCAATAAAAGTTTTAATCTGCTTTTATTCTGAAGCAAACCTTGCGGGAGTTTTTTGTGTACTGTACAAGACACGGAGACATGGAAATATGAGGGCGAGTTTCTAGTGCTCTGTACTTTTTCTGCTCTTTTTTGTTTGTCATTATCTGCACAGCTCAAATTAGATGAAGATGAAAATGGCTTTTCGTCCTTCGCTGAAGGTTTAGTGACATTGTCCCCCATTAAATTTAAAAGCCTTGTCCATCTGTCAACAAATGTAAAACATTTTTCTTTCGTTTTTACAACTTAAGGTCACTTGAGCTTTTAAATGTCCTCTTTATTCCGTCACTTTACTGTTTCTTTGTCCTCCTCCTCTGCCTCCTCCTCTGCATCCAGCTCCTTTTCTACAATTATTGTCTCTTCTTATTTGCGCCCTACATGGAGTATTTGTAATAACAAGTTTGTTGAAGAGAACCACCCACTCACTGTTGCTCACAGTCAGGTAATTGATTGCTGATTGCTGTGCTGTTATATGGAGCTATTGTCTGAGATTCTACGCCTCGCTTAATTGCTTTATCTTATTCACACACTCTTTTCTTAGACTTGTCGCCCCTCTCAGATTTGACCATGTTTAAGATTTATTTAAGACTATAAAGCTTGAGGAGGCTCATGTTTATGTATGTGTATATGTATATATATATATGTGTGTGTGTGTGTGTGTGTGTGTGTGTGTGTGTGTGTGTGTGTGTGTGCGTGTTGCAGGTGTGCATGGTTTCATGATGGAGCAGTATGGAAATGGATGAGAGCCTGATCAGAACCAGTTTGTACCTGATGCGACACACCACGATTGGATGAGCCATTTTACAATCTCACTGCTGCATCGGCACAGACAGGCCATGACGGGAGGAGGGACAAAATGAAGGAGGAGGAGGAGGAGGAGGAGGAGAAGCGAGGGGAGGCGGAGGGGATAGTGTGAGGATGGATGGAAAGACAAAGCAAGAAAAAATGAAAGAAACTCAAAGATATTAAAAAAAGAGAGACAACAGAGAGATTGAATAGAGAAATAAAAGGAGGAATGAAGGTTTGTTATGGATGGATACCAGTGAGCCAAGTGAGACACATGGGAGAAGTTAGCCTTCAGGACTGTCTGCCAGAAAGCCCATTCTTGAAAAACTCTCTCTCTTAGAAAGGGCTTTCTCCCAGAAAGCTTTGGGAGTCAGGTAACATACTGTAGTATAAATAACCCAGTGAGCATTTTCCTGTTGAAAAGACATTTAATAAAATGACTTTGGTCACTGGTGAAAAGACGTTCACAACAGGAACTCCTCCCATCACCATGTCCTAGAAGCTCTTTGTTGGCAGCACACAGCCTGTATAGTTTGTATTTATGACATTTTATTTGAAATATTAAATGCATTGAAATTATTTCTTCATAAACAGACCAGATCTATCAGTGACATATGACTTTGGAGAAATGCCTTCACACTCTCTTGCAACCTACAACTGAACAAATTATCAAAATGATTAAATAAATGTCTGTTTTGCGACATGTTGACATTAAAACTGCACTGTAGCTGGATCAAAAGACGGCATCTTAGACGGATTGACTATCAACCAGTTTTCAACTGGAAATCAATGTTAAAATCCTCGCTGGTGCTCACTGAGGAGTCAATACCAGGAGCAGGTTGTGGTGGATGAACGGGTTCAACACAGGACTTATTGTTGTTGACTTATTATTTCTGTAGATATTTTATTTATGTTTTTTTTTTCCTTTTCACAAAACAGAGAATAAAAATGAACAAAAAGAAATGACAAAGTGGAACAAAATAAAACAAACAGACTGTCAGCTCACATAAAAGGCTGCTCTTCTGCATTTCAATCTGCACAATGACTGCGAGTCTAAGTGACTAAGGCTGTGAGACAAGGAAGGATCAAGACGAAGGCTGGAGAAAATGATAACCTGGCAGATCAATGCACAATACAGTACAGTGCAACACTGTCCGTTACAATTAGTTCCCAGGTTGACGTCTCTTCCTCCTTTAAATGTTATAGGTAACCTTATTTTTCTAAGGTCATTTCACAGAATTTGCATAATTTAATTAAGTATACATATTATATTCAGCTCCTATGTTTGATTTATGAATTACATAATCTGGTGCATCTCACCTGTAATATTAGTAATGATTAAGATTAGTGGAGTGATATGATGGAAGAAGAGATGTGCCACGAGGTGTTCAGTTGTCCTACAGTTGAATCGGACATGAAATTGGACCAAGTTACACAGTTAAGGCAAAGAGTAACCAGTCTTGCACACTTGGTTAGGCTCAGAAAAACATCATGGTTTGGGTTATAACTGACTGTAACCATGTGTTAGCGCGCCCTTTCTCTCAGAAAGGCCTGAATGCTAAATTCTCCCCTGTGCGGTTATGCCATGCTCGTGTTTCCAGACAACAGAGAGGCATCTCAGGGCCCTAAAATCATCAGCAGCTTGAGAGGGGCCCCTCACTGTCGTCCCACAAGGCGACTCCTCCCCTCTGTTGCTGTGGCATCCGAGTGATCTCTTCATTAATTCATAGCAAGAGCGCCGAGCTAAATTAGCACTCGTTAGCCACCCGCTGTTTACTTTTCTTTATTTGCTTTTACCAACCCTCCTCCCTTCAAACTGTGCAGCCTGTGAGTGTGTGTGCGTATGTGTAGTCATGCGTGTCTGTGTGTGAGGGATTTGGGATGGGCATCGTGACAGCCTCACCTAGCAACCTGCCCCAGTGAGATGCTCAAAGGGTCTGGATCACTCGGGGTGAGACACACACACACACACACACTGGGTCTCCCACCCTGCAGCCCCTCAGAGTAACTGTGACTCAGGTGCTTTTGTTGATGACGTCCCACCTGCCAGATGCTCATCATCAGGCCCAGACAGCAGCCAGATCTGCAGGGACAGGTCTTCCCTGACACCCCAATTTTCATTCTCTGATGAAACACGAGGCCCTGCCAGCTTATGACAGGAAACAGGGCGCAGACTGATCAGCCAATGAGGAAGAGCAGAAGAGACGTGGAGGAAAAGCGACGCCATTGTTTCATCGTCATCACCCTGGATGTTTATTAAATCTTCATGGCTGCCAGATGAGAAGAAGAAGACCTCTTTTTCTTTGTCATCTTCTTCCCTTTTCTGACTTTTTGGGCTCAAACACAGACTAGGATTCACATAACAAGCATTTAAACAAATCAGAAAACCCAATCAGAGAGTTTTAGATTATTACAACATCTGTACTGATAAAGAAAAAAAAAACTGGAGGAAGGTTTGTCTCGTTTTTCTGTTGAGGCTGTAACGAGATGATTGTGGAATATCCGGATCCCCGTCCTCGGCCCAGTGTTTCTCCTGGACCTACAGATGTGTTTTAATAGAGACTGACAGTGTCACACACACACACACACACGCACATCACACACATGTGCACAGGCTGCGTCATGCCCTGTCCTCCAACACGCCTCCACTAGCAGAGGGACGTCTTGCCCACCTGTGGCTTCTGACTCCTGGAGCCAGCCATCTTCTCCCTCAGCCACCATTTCTGCCTCCTTCCAATCATCTGGCTTCTTTTTTCCTCCTCTTTCCTCATCTGGTTGTGAAATCACACAGCTTTGCACCTTTCTTTTTGAAAACTTTTGTTTGTTTGTTTGGTTTTTGAAAAGGAAGAAGGACTTTTGGTCAGAAGAGGATCCAGAAGTTCAAGTGAGGGTGAGAGGAAAGAGATTCCCAGAGGAGCATCAGACACCTTCAGAGCGGTAAGGAGACATCGGCCATTTTGAATTTGAACGTGAAGAGGTTGTTGATGATTTTAAAGACCGACAAAAAGTTTCATGAAATCATAGTTGAGAAAAAAGTAGAAATGAGGGCACATAACAAAAGTGCTACTTGGGATCTCTGTTGTCTGGAATTGTGTTGGATTTTTATTGGGTGATAATGAAAAATGCATCACGTAAGCCGTAGTAACAGATCAATGCTGAGAAGTGGTCGGCTGCTGGTGTGTTAAATAAATGATACTCGTCTCCCCATATTCCCCTCTTGTTCTTTGCTTTGCGCCTCCATCTGTTGGCCGTTGGACACCGAAGCAACCATATGCTCCCCATGTATAAATCATCCACAATAGCCTGCTCCGTGTTAGTCTGATAAAACATGGATTTAGCACATTTCTCCAGAACAAGCCTTTGAGGGATTCTCTGCCCCCTAAACAGACTGATCATGATTTGACTTTTGACTTCCCTTAAATCTTTTGAGTTTGCTTTTCTCAGCACTTTGAGATCAGATGTAATGTAATCACCTGTCATATGATGTAACAGTATATGAAATATTGCAATAATGTACCGGACCTTGAACATGTCTACTGCTTAATTACTTTATTTTATAAAAAGGACTGCTGCTGACTACTGCATTGCTTTTGTATTGAAATTGTACATAATTCAACTAATCATTATTTGCCGCACTGTAAAAGAAAAAAAAAGTTGAGTAAATTAATTAAAGCTACTACAAGGAGTTTTCAACTGGTTATTAATTTAATACTGATGCCTCTATGACCTACATTAAGCTATTTCTCTATACGTAGTTATTCTTGCCTGCTATTAGGTCAGATTCTCTGTTAAATCAGATGAAACAAGCCTGTCTTTACATTTTCCCAGTTAAAAAGAAGCAGAAGTAGATTTTTATTTAAATATTTTTATTTTTGATGTCATATTTCGTGGTTATTATGGTGGAAACGCTACCGCTTTTGTCCAGAAGCCTCCAAAATCAACAATATATAAAAATTCCTTGTAGTAACTTTACAGTGAAAGAGAATAATGGTTAATACTAACAATAATTTAATATTTTCAACTGCTACCATTTAATTTTCAAGAACCCAAATAACTGATTTTGAAATTAGGTTCGCAGTTCACCGTGAAAAAAGATTCAAGTTTATCTAAAGAAGAAAAATAAGTTATCTCAACAAAAAGATCATAGGTTGACAAAACTTGTTTTAAAAATATAAGAGTTTGACTTAAAACTTGAGAATATGACTTTACTCAACTTGTTATGGTGCTTTTTTTTGCACATGCATGCTTAGGTCATGACCGGCTACTTTTAATTTATTTTATTAAAGAGGGGAAGTAGAAGCAGTTTAATTTAAAAGGAAAAAAAATACTGTTCGATTTTTTCATGCTTTTTAATATTGCAGTATACTGCTAGGTGATATATTGTTATGATTCAATATATTGTGATGTGCTGCGATACTGTAAGCAAGATGATATATTGTTCTAGGAACTAGGAAAACTATAA
This sequence comes from Lutjanus campechanus, assembly GCA_027495735.1. Classification (NCBI taxonomy): domain Eukaryota; kingdom Metazoa; phylum Chordata; class Actinopteri; order Lutjaniformes; family Lutjanidae; genus Lutjanus; species Lutjanus campechanus. The sequence continues at coordinate 7,946 of JAJHUR010087136.1, read as the reverse complement.
TAACAAAACATGCCACCATGTGCATAAAATTAAGTTTATGGAATCAGAACACTGTTGGCGAGGGTTTTATACAAAACACAAAATTCATCACTCCCACAAATCTTTGCGCGTATCACGTCATCATGATGTGTTTTCGAGAACCAGTACAGTGTCACAAAACATAATATTGCAATACTCAAATGTACTGTATCAATATTTTCAGATTAAATAGGCTCCTCGTCGTAGTTCTTTAATCAAGTTTCTGTTTCTGTGAGGGCCAAGTTTTCTGAAGTGTTTCTTTTCTCTAAATTTATCTCGATGATGCAGAAGTGGCTGAACACGATCGGGGTAGTTCTCCCTCCATGGAGAACCGTCATCACCGAGGGAATTTCTGTGTGTGTTTTATGTGTGAACGTGCACTTGCCTCAAACTCTTCTCCATGATTCCGTGATTAGTGACTCGTCTCCGAGCTGGTCTGTGCCTGCCGTTCAGCAGCAGATGAGCTGTCCCTCATTAGAGCATCACAGTATGTGCGGCTCGGACGGAAAAGCCAGCACTAGTGACTCATCCAAACCCACACTAACACATGCATGAACACAGAAATTACAAATGCATCATCGTTCGTGAACATATTGAGAATATCATGGGTTTGCTGGCCGTCAGTTACACTGTTGTCAAACAGCCCGAGAGTTGTGTAGGAGTTTGAGCGGCAGTATGGACAGTTTGGGTGACACTTCTCTACAGGAGGCTGCGTTTGCTTTTGGCTCATCTACTATTACAGCCTGACAGCTGGTTGAGTCTTTCCCAGCTGAATTACAGAGAGAGAGATCCAGAAAGGTGGAAAAATATTTTATCATGTGTTTTTGGCACATTTTATTGATTTTTTGCAGTTGTATCTCTGTGGCAAGATTGTCACAAATGATAGCTCACATGGCGCATGTTGTAGCTGCAGTGTTGATTTTGTTGATTTCTTGTAATGCTAACGATATGTAAATATGTACTGTACCTGATGCGTCAAACAGGCCTGTACTGGAGATAGAAATTCAAAAAATTCTGGCAAACAGAAACACACATATTGTCTGTGGATGCTGTGTGTGAATTATTGATGGCGTCAGCCTGCTTAAAAATGCATCCCCAACCTTTCTGTCGCACAGAGAGGAAGCAGTAATTAGTGTTAGGATATGAGAGGAGACAGAGGCTAATTATCAGTGGGGGTAAACACAGCAGCCCTCGGACTCTTTTTGGATTAAACTTTCTATTTATTTCTGACCGATTCTTCTGGTGTATCAATAATAAATTTGTGAAAATGCCATATTGTTAATTATTGTGACCGATTTTTCATCACCAGTTTGTTTGGTTTCATCGGTTTGAAAATGAAGGAATATGAGAGAAGGTGAGGGAGGTCTTCCTTCTGCATAAATGCACAGTAAAGTGAGAAAAAAAAGAGGTGGTGTGTTATGAAAAGATAAATGTAGACTTGGGGAAAAGCCACTTATTACAGACCATTTCTTTCAAGGGCAACACCATCTTGAATTCATTACACCAATTTCCTACATTGATTTGCTCATTTGATTGAAGTGGCTACATGCCAGACTGAGTGTGGCACTCACAGCTGAATAAATAAATAAAATAAACTATGAAGGAATAGAGGGACGGATGGAGAACGGGAACCGTTGCTGGTGGGAAAAGGTGAAGTGAGAGGAACAAGGAACAGCTCAGGTTGTTCAAGTCCGATTGTCTGTAATGAAGCCTTAGAAGCTGATGGTCAGAAGTGACAGGTGAGAGCTGAGACTGTTCTGGAGTCTGTCACACCTGCCGCCTGGTATTAAAATCACTGATTATAAGTATGCAGCCTCTGGATGGATGAGTGCTTCATCTCCCCCTCTGAAAAGTGAGGATCATTTTAGAAATGAAGTACACGCATGCAACATCTGGTTAGACTTTCAAAATAAAACTTGTTGAGAAACATTTTAGGTGACGGTTACAGTTTGATTGAGTTAAGTATTTAGCCAATTCAAAAATGTATTAATTGAGGCTTGGGATGGTTACTTTAAATAAGTATCGTGATGTTCATAAATGTAGTCAGGAACCTAATGCGAGTATCACCATATTAAAGTAATGTAACCTGATTACTTTCCATTACTTTCGGATAACCTCAACACCAAATATGTTCAAATTGTTTAGCCTAATAAGTTTTAGGTTTGTCATTAAGTTTATTAACTGTTGAGAGGGGACTGTAAATGTAGATCAATTATGTGCATTCAAATGTTCTCTGTTAAGTAGCTATTCACGCTTCACATTCAAACTTCAAGGAAACTTATTCTGGGCTTTTGTTTTTACCCAAACACCATCCTGATCACCAGCATCACCACCTACAGTCCCAAAATATCTATTCAGTATTTAATATTATTAAATAGTGTTGTAATGTGTGCATGCTGAATGGTAGTATATAGTGCCTTATTTTAAAATTGTAGTCTGGTAATAATCCCCATTTTTACTAAATGTAACTGCAATTTGATTATGTCTTATTTTTTGGGAATTGCAAGTGAATACAGTTACTTTTTTGTATTCTGATTAGATAATCCAATTACTTGTAATCTGTTACTCCCCAAGCCTGCTGATGATAATCAAAAGTATAGAAATAACACTAATTGTGGCCTATGTGACACTGGTTTGTCTACCAGAGTAAACCTAAACTTCAACTTAAAATAAGAAAAAAAGAGAAAAAACAAGAAAAAAATGAAAATGAGGAAATATATATATATATATTTTACTAAGATGTATTTTATTAATTATTACTTATGAATTGATTGTTAACATTTTCAACTATTGGCTAAGGAACCACACAGTTTGCAACTCGAAAATGCAAATGAAATGTTACTGTTTTTCTCATTTTCCCAGATTCAGAAACAAATAAATGCCTGTGGACCTATGTTTTTTCTATTTGATGTAGTCTGAAGTTATGTGAAACAGCTGCATTAGGCTGTTATGGATCAATTGTTGAGTGTCTGTAGGATCAAACAACATAATCATGATCCCACAGACATCCAGGAATCGAGTTAAACGATGCAAGTAAACTAAGGGAGGAACTTTTTCCAAACTTTGTCTGAGCGCAGGCTCTCACACCCTGAGTTAAAATAACTGCTCTCTTAAAACAAGCACTGTTTTCTATTTGGCTCACCCATCCACCGCAGCCTAACCCACCCCATCCTGTCTTACCCTCTATGTGGATTTCTCGTTCTTTATACTTGGTGCACCTTCATAAATGTGTGTGCTTTTTATACCTGTGTGAGGCAAAAACGTGACGCTGACACCTTTAGTGGATCCACAGGTTTATTGCACACTCTGTCGTGAGAATTAGCTGCAAATAATTTACCTCATTACTTTTTGCCTATAGTGAACTCTGTCATATTGATATTTGCAGATATAAATCAGGATATTCTCCACTCTGCCCTCAGTAGTCTCAATAGTCATTATAAGGATGATAAAAGAGACTTATTGCAGCAGTGATCAAATCATCGGCACCACAGAGGTGAATAAAAACCACCATGAAATCAGATTAGGAAAAAAACTAATCTATTAAATGAAATAAGGAGAGAGTTACGTTTGCATACCAAAGACCCTCTTCTTATGTTACTAGATTTTTGGTCAACATTTGCTGACGATAGTAGTGAACCTCTCTAAATTTCTTTAAACAAAGGCATTTATTGTTGTTTTTTTTAAAACAATACTTGTATCTTTTGTGGTCGATTTGATTTTTAAATCCACCTTCTGCAGTTCGCCTCCCACTGCTATCTTTCTCAGTAACTGGAAACATAAATTGGGTTAGATTGAAATATGTTCGTTATCAAGGTATACGGTGCAGATTATTTTCAACTAATGTGATTTGCAAAAACAGAATGAGACGAGAATTTTAAAATCTTGCTCGCAACTAACAGACCAACAAAAACAGACCTTCAAATTAGCCTTGAAACACTGTCTGCATCTTCATACTACCTGAATTTTCATGACCTTAAGCCCCATTACAAGCTAATTGGTACATTACGATCATCTCTTAACTAAATTTTAGTTAACACGATGATCGTAAAACAGCTGTGATCAAATGGAACGGACTGAAACAGAAATAAATGGAGTTCATTGATGGGAGCAATGTGTCAGCCCGGAGTAAAACAACCCTCGTCTTATGCAACCATATTCAGTGTGCACGTTTTCAACGCATTGCATCATGCTTACAGTACGAAGGATGTCGAATCAACTGTAAAAGAAGTAGAACTCTAATCAATTACAGTTTGGAAAAAAAAAATCTCATCTATGGCAGAAAACTGCACATTTAAATTTAAACACTATTACATATTTTTATTTATTTTGATTATGTTGCAAATGTCACAAATGTAAGGATAAAATTATGAAATTACAACTTTTATTTACTCTTTTTTTTCTGATGAGTGTTTGGAGCCCATTCATCATCATTGTGAGGTACAACAGATATTTTCTCACTTTGTTCTCTGTCTCTGATTTTGTCCATCGCAGGAAAATGACGAGGAAATCTCACACCAGAAGAGTTCTGACCCCGCTGTGCACAGAGATTAAGGTAGGAAACACACCTCCTGTTCCTCCAAGATCTTAAACACAACACAAAGAATGGATCAGAAACGTGATGGTTTTTGGATGACTAAATAATTACGCATGCATTAACTGTGTGTATTTAAATTAACATTTCTTTCTTTCTATACACAGTTTAAGCTGATTAGGATTTGAAAGGGTTTTAAAAGCTCATCTGCAAAATTGTGTGAACAGCTGCTTTTACTGCTGCTAATTAATTTCAGAAGGATGCTGAGTCATATAATTAATTATTTTACCAACGTTTCAGGGGAGGGAGAGCGTTACTGACAGCTCTGCAGAATTTGTGCACTTCTGAAAATAATGTTACTCTTGAATTTTGATGGTATTTGCATATTGAGGTCAATGTACGAGATGTGAAGGTTAAAAGGTAACACTTTATTTGGATAGTCGGCTTGCAGAGAGTTTACAGAGCATTTGTAACATTTCAACAGTTTACTGGATTAGATTCAACAATTTAACTGTTTCAGTTTGTCTGTAGGTGTTTAACAAATTATCTCCAGAGTACGTGTGACAATACATATTTTCAGAATAAGTTAGTTGAACCTGAAATAGTCGTAAAACTTTCTAATACTCAATTAATGTTCAACAAATGTTTTATCATATATACCTTTTATCTTTTACTGATGTTGAACATTTATTAGCTTTTACTTGCATGTTCCTACTCTTGTTAACTAAATGTTTTCTTCAAAGATACATATTTTTCCTCATACCTGTGGTGCTATTTATCCATCTACATTGTTTTGGTGTAAGTTGCAGAGTTTTGGAGAAATCGGCCGTAAAGATGTCTGCCTTGACTTCAGAATAACGGGACTAAACGGCACTCAGCCTGTTGTGCTCAAAGCACCAAAATAAAAGATGATTTTAAGAAATCATGACCTGGTTACTCAAGATAATCGACACACATTGTTGTGAGCAGTTTCATGCAACTTCTTTCTAATAGAAAAAAGGTAGTTCCTGCATGAAAATGCTCACAACAAAGCGTGTCAATTATCTTGCGAAACCGGTTCATGATTTCAAGAGAGAAACGTAACTGCTGAAGTTTACAAATGTATTTTTTGGAGCTTTGAGTGCCATTCAGTTCCATTGCATTCAAGAGAAGGCAGACATCTTTATGGCCAATTTCTCCAAAACTCGACAACTCACACCAAAACAATCTAGATGGATAAACATCACGACAGGTAAGAGGAAAATATGTATTTTTGATTTTGGGCGAACTGTCCCTTTGATATTCTCACAAGTTTTAACAGTGTAACGACAATCAAACCCTATATTACTTTTATTCAATATCATTTACTTGCTAACTATGAGTGAACAGTTGCCTTGTCCATGTTAAGTGCATTCATACCCTTTACAGTAGATTTTACAGAATTTCAACCACATAATGTATACAGTATGTAAACATGAAGCTGTTATCACTTACATAAGCAGTTATCATCTGTAGATTTTCATTTGGACGACCCAAGTAAAGTGAAAACTAGACGAGAATCTAGAAGTTCAGCTACATATGACATATGAAAAATCTATATGTTGCAATCAAGCTTTTTGTCTGAAAAATCATTTTCTGCATTTTACTTTAAAGCTACTACAAGGAACTTTCATGTTTTGTTGATTTTGGAAGCCCCTGTGAACAAAAGCACTATAACGTCAAAATTATTATCTAAATAAAAATCTCCTGCTTCTTTTTAAATGGCTAATGTGCTACTCACCGTAACTTTTCCAGAGAAAATGTAAACACGGACTCGTTTAATCTGATTTCAAGGAAAATCCGACCCCGTGGCAGGCGTTAAGAATGAAACTATACAGAAATAGCCGATCTTCTCACAGATGGTCTTGTTAACATATGTAGGTCATATAAAGACATCAGTATTAAATTAAGACTGTTTCATAAATCCTTGTAGTAGCTTTAAAGCCAGGCTGACTCACAATCTTGTTTACACTTTGGAGTGCAAAGATTTCTCACTCTGATATTCATGTTCAATCAAGTTTGGTACTTTCCAAATGTCAGAGAAGTGGCTTTTTTTGTTGCCGATAAACACTGTGGAGAAGATTTCATTTTGTATGCAATGATTTCAAAGCTCCGATTGAGAGCTCAAGCTCTGGATGTATGAAAATTGGATGAATTGGTGTTCAGCAGCAGCTGAATAATTTGTTCCACAAGCTCAATTTGTGTATTTAAATATGGTTGAAACAATAACAGAATTTCCCCTAACGTGGTTTTCTCCGTGGCGGTGACATTCAGCACTTCAGGGTTAAAAAAAAAAATCAAAGCATTTCTTAATTTCTCTTATGGTTTTGAGAAAGAGATGCACTTTGATCACCAATAAACATTAAGATCAAAAAGTAATGTCTTGTAACTGAGCAATTTTCTCAAGTATTTTGTTATTTCTTTGGCTAATGGCAGCTCGTCTTGCGGGGTCACGCTTTGCTCTTTTCTTTCTTTCTTTTTTTTTTTTCTCCTGTAACTTGTTGGAGTCGGAGCTTGACACTCGACACAACCCCCAGAAAAAATATTCCACTAAGCAGACAGCCAATTAAAAAAGCCTCTACAAAAAAAGTTAGCTGTTTTACAAAATGACCTGGAATTAATGGGTATATTTTGAAACAGGGGAGCAAGTTTGTGGTTTTAAAAAATATATATACTATATTTCATGTTGGGCCGGTGTCACTCACACACCAGCTGAAACTGAACAAGATGTCCTCTTGTGTGTGTGTTTTTTTAAGACTCATTGTTCTACTTAATTTTTGTTATTGCTTCTAAAATCCCTGCCACGCTGTGTGTGAGACAATATGGTCATCTTTTAATTGCAAATAAAAATTCAGTAAGTGATCTTGATGGTTAGTATCTGTGTGTGTGTGTGTGTATGTGTGTGTGTGTGTGGGGGGGGGGTGTAGGTGTGTGTGTGTGTGTGTATTTGTAAGAGACAGAAAACAAAAATGAATATTTTTGCAGGTGATTGGTTGTGTGTTTGTTGCTGGTGTGTGTGTGTGTGTGTGTGTGTGCTGTCTCTTTTCCGGTTAATGTGTGTTTTCATGGATGTAATGGTGTGAAATTGCACATGTACGCGGTGATGCACGGGAGGATTATAATGAAGCGCTGATGATGCAACGTCTAAGTTTTCGGGTTAGTAACCATGGCAACCACACGACCCTGTGTAGGTGGATCTTTGATGTTAAAGAAAGGGGGTGGTACTGGGAGACAAGAGGGAGGCAGATGTCAGCGAGTGCACACAGAGACTAGTCCAAACTTTAAAAAAAAATAAAATAAATAAAAAACATCGTGTCAGATTTCCTTAAAGCTCCTCAGGTGAAATCTACAACTCTTATTTCCCCTGCTGCTTCTCAGA
>JAJHUR010087135.1:0-26564 GCA_027495735.1 Lutjanus campechanus | reverse complement strand
AGACTCGCCACTATGCCGATGTGATGATGGGTGAAGGTCTTCAGTTCACAAAACAATCCTGGAGTTTTAGGAGAAACAGGGTAGCAGCCTCATCCAGTACAATGGCAGTGAACAGTAACCACGGATAAAACATTAAAAAAAGCACACAAAACAAACACAAAACGTCTCCATCCATCTCCATACTGAGTGGCTTATTCTAACAAAGTGGAGTATTGCTTTAATCTTTTGCTCTTTTATCATCTTTTTTCTTCACATGCTCCTCTCACCATCTGTCTTGCTTTTTTTTATTACCACCGCCAAATCTTGGCCAATTATCCGATCTGATATTCTGCGTTTTTCAATAATCCTGTCAGAATTTTTTTTTTTTTTCTGCTTTCGTCAAATTGCTGATAAGATAAATTCATTTAAAAAGGTGCTACTTTGGCTCTGATGCAACCACCTCTCTGTCACCTACCTACACAATTTCACTGGTCACATGTCACAAGTAATAGTCCAACAGATATGCTTAAAGGATAACTTCTGTATTTTTCAACCTGGGCCCTATTTCCCCATGTGTATGTGTGTGTATGATTGATAGGTACAACTTGTTTTAAAATTGGTTCAGTATTGAGGGAGGCGGATGCAACCGGCAGCTGTGAAATGAGTTATAATGGTAGATATGAGGGCAAATACGTCCCATAATAGTTTGTGCATTGAAAGTGCTTTTTTTTCCCCACAGACTGGCTCAGATCGCCAGTGTAATCTCTGTCAACAGCATGCAAAGTGTCTTTCTTACCCTTCACCCTTCCCTTGGCTGTGTGTGACGAAATCTCGCGGGATCTTTGTTTGTTGCTGGAGTTATGACAGTTATTACAGAGGAGTTATGCTGAGAGCCGGTCAGAGAGGAGTTGGACAGGATGTCGTGCAACACCCCATACAGCTTTTATAGGCTGCCTTTTTCAGACAGTGAGATGCTGAAGTTGTGGCTAATTGTGCTACAATTGGATGCTAACACTCCTGTCCAGACACTGCGCCTTGCAGACCATCGGGTCTGCAGTGCACACTTTTCCCAAGATAACTACTGCCAGCCCAAGAAGAGAAGACATCCAATCCCGAAACACTTCTTCCTCAAGAAAACGGCTGTCCCACTCATTGCAGCAAAGACATTCTTCAACAATGAAAGATCCCGCAAGATTTTGTCACACACAGCCCAGAGGAAGTGAAGGGTAAGAGAGACGCTTCGCATGCTGTTGACAGAGATTACACTGGCGATCTGAGCTGGGCTGTGGCGAAAAAAAAGCACTTTTAATGCACAAACTTTTACGGGATGTATTTGCCCTCATATCTACCGTTATAACTTGTTTCACAGCTGCCGGTTGCATCTGCCTTCCTCAATACTGAACCAATTTTAAAACGAGTCGTACCTATCAATCATACACGCACATTCACATGGGGAAATGGGGCCCAGGTTGAAAAATACAGAAGTTATCCTTTAAAGGCATTTCAACAAAGTTGTATGTTGTTACACTAAATTTTGACATGAAGATATTTATTTTTTACTGCAAATGTATATTGGGTCCAAATATTGCTTTTTGGTTTCCATTATTTCTAATGATTGGTATCAACCTCAAAAAAAGTCTATCAGTCAAATATTCAGTGCTGTTTGTCTGTTGGCAGGATTATAGAAAAAACCTTCTTTATGAACCTTCGTGGAAGGGATTAGCAATGGCCGAGGAAGAACCCATTACATTTTGTTGTGGATCCAAATCATGTAGCAGATACACAGAATAATAACATTGTCGAGTTTGCACTTTCTGATTTGCATAAGAGTGATCATTGACCTTGACAGAGTAATGTGCTCCAAGTGCCCTGGTAGTCATCTAGCGCAGGAGTTTTCAAAGTCTGAGTTTCCTTTTACACCTGCCTCGTTTGGCCCGGACTTTCAGACTTTTCAGTTTAATCTGAACCAGAATTACAGGTGTGAAACTTCCCCTGGACAAAACAGCCAAACCATGATCTGACTAAATGAACCATAGTTTGGCTCATGTCATGTAGAGTTCTTTAGTATGCAGGAGTTACTGCAGTGTTGACAATGTAAGAAAAAAGTGAATCTTGGTTCAGACTTTCAGGTGTGAAAAGGCTGTGAGATGGGTCTTCCCTCAGACAGAGCTTGAAACAAGGCACCAAGTTTACTTTCTTAGTTTTGCTTAATTCTCTGGGATCATGACTATGTTGTTTGATCCCACACTCAACAATTAAGCCACGATAGCCTAATATCGCTGTTTTACATAATTTAGGACTACAACAAATACAAAAAAGGGTCTCTCCAAAGGCATTTATTCATTTCTGATTCTGGGAAAGTGAAAAAATCCCCAAAACTGTATCTCCGAACTATCTCAAACCAAATCACACACAATCAGGCTACTTATACTATGATCTCCTTTTGATAACTAATGTAATTTTCATTTCCATTCACTGAGCTTCCCCTAAAACTACTTGGAACCAGGAGAGGCACGTCTCCTGCTTTGAAACCCTTTACTCTTGTATTTTCCCACACAATAGGACCTTATTGTCTTTATCTTGATTCACTTTTAATGTCATTATCTCATGTTTACTGTCTATGTCTACCTTCCTGTAATCTCTATTACCTCTCATTCCCTTCCTCCCTCGCTGCCTCCTCTCATGTTCTCTTGCATTTCTCACCTCCATCACTCTGTAGAGAGAGGAGGGAGGGGAAGAGAGAGAGAGAGAGAAGAGACAGACGATGTGACCCTCGCATTACACATCATGAATTATTGAGGTGAAACCGAGCACTCCTCTGCTGCCCAACAAATCACAGGCCCTCTCTCCTCCTCTGTTTCCTCTCCTCTTACCCTCTCGCCCCTTTTTATTGATGGTTTTGTTCCTTAATTTCGACCTCTGGCAGCAGATCAGATCACAGGTTTCTGAGTGTAACATGAGATTGAGTTTTTTTCCCACTCTTTTGGAGCTAAACCTGAGGAATTCTGGCCACTGTAACCCAGCAGCACATGCCTCTCTGGTTACGGCAGGTGGGCGAGGGCTTGAAGACAGATTAACTGCACACATACAGGGTCGCAGATTACAATACTGTGCTGGAGTGGAGCCCGGTTAGACTTTGATGGTTTTGGCAGCCTGTTATTGCATACATTAGTGCAATTAAACCAATGTAAGGATTATACGTGTGTCGAATGCATGACAAAAGAGAGTCTGTCTCATGATTTTCATTGCCTGGTTTATTTTCTTTTTGGTCAAATTCTGCAAAATAATATGTTCTGAGAAAAGACAGACTCACCAGGAAAGACAAGATTGATGACAGCACAAAACGTTGGATGCGGTGGACAAAATGGATGATTGGAGCACTGTAATCTCCCAAAAATTGGCAGTACTCAATAAAATTGAGGCAATCAGTTGCCACAATTTTTTGAGTTCATGAACCCAAAAGTTGGAGTTTGTCAGAGCTTAAATATTTGGAGTGCTGCTCTTACATGTACTCTTTGATTACAGTTAAATTAAAATTGATTCAACCAAGTCAAATATTTTCAGTAAATGCTTCTCCAAATTTTCAATCACCCCTCTCATTGCAATAAGTTAACATAACTGAATGACAGCCAAGTATAAAAATCCATTATTTTATGTTCAGTAAAGTTCATATGAATTGAAAATTGAGTTTATTAAACACAAAGGAGAGAAAACTGTAGAAATTGTGTAACACAAAAAAGAATGCAATGATTTGCAAATACTTTTTGTATTCAACTGAATACAGTACAAAGACTAGGTGAACTTAATAGTTTTGTAAATACACACTCATTCTAAATTTGATGACTGCAACACAATTCAAATAAGTTGGGACAGAGGCAACGAAACACTGGGAGTGTAGTGGAATGCTCAAAAACACCTGTTTGGAACATTCAACAGGTAAACAGGTTAATTGATAACAGGTCACAGTATCATGATTCGCTATTAAAAAGGCATCCTTGACAGGCTCAGTCGGTCACAGGCATAGAGGGGGTGAGGTTCACAACTTTATGACACTGTACTAGAAGTCCACATAATTGTATAAAGGATATTACATGTGCTCAGGAACACTTTTGAAAACTGTTGTCTGTAAACACAGTTTGTTGCTGCATCTACAAGTCCAAGTTAAGACTCTACCATTCATAGAGAAAGCAACATATCAACATATCAATATATCAACAACATCCAGAAACGCTGCTGACTTCACTGGGCCTGAGGTCATCTGAGATGGACGGTGGAAAAGTGTTCTGTGGCCTGTGATCGTTTTTGGAAATCACAGGCGTCATGGTAATCTGGGCTAGCGAGGAAAAGGGCCATCCAGATTTTTACCAGCACTAACTTCAAAAGCCAGTATTGTGACAGTATGGGCGTGTGTTAGTGCCCAAGGCATCATGGTCACATCTGCGAAGGCTCCTTTAATACTGGCAGGTACATGCAGGGTTTGGAGCAACAGATGCTGCCATCCAGACAATGTCTTTTTCAGACACATCCCTGCTTATTTCAGCGAGACAATGCCAAGACACATTCTGCACATGTTACAACAGCATGGCTTTGTAGTAAAAGAATTTGGGTACTAGACTTGCCTGCCTGCGGTCCAGACCTGTCTCCCATTGTTGACGTATTGTGGGCTTTACAATGCGTCACACATTTTCAGAGAGGCCGGACTGTTGAGCAAGTCATATTTCAAGCAAGAATGAAAAAGAATTTCACTTTCAAAATCCAACATTGCTGTCCTCAGTTCCCAAATGCTACTGAGTCTTGTTAATAGAAAAGGTGATGTAACACAGTTGTGAACATGCCCCTGTCCCAACATTTTTGTTTATGAAAATCAATAAAGTTAATCAGTTTGAACAATAAACATCTTGTCTTTGTACTGTATTCAACTGAAGAAAGTTTTCGCATTCTGTTTTTATTTATGTTTTACACAACGGCCCAACTTTTTCAGGGTTGTACATGCACCTAATTTTTTTTAAAGTTAGTAAAGCTTCTAAACAGATTTTAAGTTTTCTTGACTTATTACAATTAATTAATTTGAGCGTTCAGTTGCACAGTGAGGAAAAGTGGAGAGGAAGAAAAAAGGCAGGGTAATATCCTGAAAAACTGACGGAGCGTTCTTCTGTAAATAAAAAAGATGGAGTGAACTCTTGTGTGCCATTAGCCTGTTTAACCCTCTGGCAAAGCGAAAAATAAGCACACAGTCACTCACACTCAACTAAACCAGGTTTGCAGCAAATCACCTGCCCTGACGTGATGAGCTCTGACAGCAGCTAGCTCGATAACAAGGTCCCATTTACACCACGAGGAGGTTGACACAAGATGCCAGAGCGACAGATCGGGATTTGATACATGGCCCCCCAGGCTATCGTAAACACTCATGATGACTTGTAGAGAATATATGGAGTCAAACACACACACACACACACCTGAGTGCAAAACCTTGTTGCTCAGAAGTTGTTGCCCTGGAGCAGTGTGTGTCGATTGCAGGAAAAACATGTTGATCAAATGAGCACTGGACCGTTTGTAGCCCTGCTCATGGTGTGCTGGTGTGTTGAACCGCTGTGTCTCTCAATTACATTTGAGCCCATTTTCAAGGGATTTACTGTGGCTGTCAGCAATGAGATAGGTGTGTGTCCTGGTGTGTGTGTGTGTGTGTGTGTGTGTCCAATCAATAAGCCTCAAGGCCATCCATCTCTGAGTCATCTGTAGTTCTCGGAAGATGATGACAAGGTGCTCAGAATACACACATACAGACACACATGCACACACGCTCATTGTGTTTACTGGAAAACCAAAGCCAATCCTCAGTCAAAGCTTGTATTTTGACTTCACACACAAACTTTCCGTTCCCCATTTTTAAGTATAAATCCTGTTTATTACATCCTGGGTCTTTATTTTTGGAACTTTGGTGAGTGTAATACTCTCATAACTGACAGAAATGGGCAAACTAATTGCTGAAATGTGGCAACACAGTAACATCACTACAACAAAGTCTGACAGGGCAGGAAGCATAAGCAGTTAGACAGTCAGACAAGCTTTAAATAAACATTAGTTTAGCCAGATTATGCAGACCGCTTTATTTGGAGCTAAAACCAAAAGGCGTGACCCAAAATGCTGGTAATAATCACTGACCGTACAGAGAAAGTAAGTTGGCTTGCAGGAAGTCAAAGTTGAACCAGTCCAAAGTCAGACTGTAAGTTTTGATGGATGTTTAATACAGCCCAAGCAGTAAGGGATTTTAGAGGCCAAGAGTGATATTTAAAGGACCAGTGTGTAGGATTTAGTGAAATCTAGCAGTGAGTTTGCAGATTGCAAACACCTCCTCTCACTCTCCCCTTCCTAGCGTGTAGGAGAACCTACTGTGGCAGCAGAAGTTGTGCAAAATGCGTAAGGCCGTATACTATTCTGAGCTACTGAAGAAACATGGCAGCCTCCACCCTGTGTAGATGTACAGTAAATGGCTCATTCTAAGGTGACGAAAATAGAATGATTCTTACTATCTCGTTATTAAACGCACACACACACACACACACACACACACAAACAAACACTCTTAAAGACGCTAACACTGGTTAGCGGTTGCATTTCTTATGGAAACTTACAAAGGCAAATTCCCCTGATATTGACCAATATATCATCCCCTAACATTTATTGGTCTGGTTTTCTCTTTGTTGTGTTTATTTAAAACTGTCTGAACTGTCTGATCTTTCTGCTAGTTTGTTGTCTAGTTGGACTTTTTAGAACTGCATTCCTGGTGCAGTGTTAACATTACTAGTAGGAATGGTAGCCACAACTCTGAAAATAAGACCCAAGTTGTCATCAACTAAAATGAATCTACAGGTTTGCATTTTTGTTTATAGCTGAAACAAGAAGAAAGAGTCAGCAACCATACTATTGGATCTGTGAGGGTGTACATAACATTTAGCTTCAGGAATTAGTGCGCTAACATGCTGACAGTGACAATCCTAACATGCTGATGTTTATCAGGCATAATGTTCACCATGCTCGCCATCTAAATTTAGTGTGTTAGCGTGCTAATATTTACTAATTAGTGTAAAGTGCAAGCTGAACATCCAGTAACTGTTTTAGACATTTCACACAAACCACAAATGAGAACCTCATGGTGGCTGCCAAAATGAAAAGTCACCATCATTATTACAATTCATCCAGAGGGGAACATAAATCTCTGTATAAAATTTGACAGTAATCCATTGAGTAGTTGTTGAGATATTTCAGTATGGAACAAAGAGATGGACTGACTGACTAATAGACTGATATTTAAATCCCCAGAGCCACACAGCTATAGCATGGCTAAAAATCTTGACAGTTTGCCTCGAGGACAGCTTTATAGCTTTTCCTCCTGCCTCTCTGTGATTTTAGTCGGTATTGAGAAGGATGATAATCTGTGCATAGATGACTAACATGCTATTGTCTGTATATATCTGAATGAATCACTCATTCACACATTCATACATTATGGCTCGTCTTTGTGAGACACAATTTTATTCTAAGATAGAATAAACAGAATGGTGCTGCTGATATTCTTTGCATTATATGTTTGGTTCAGCCTATTAAGTGTAATGTGTGCAGGATTGTGCTTTTCCAGATGTTTCTATGTATCTGTCTCAGTTTTATCTTTCCAGTTTGCTCTCTTCACATCTCATTCGCTTATCCAAGAAAGGGCACCAGGAGCAAAAATTTTTCTGCATAAGGTTACGGAGGGGAGAAGCAGAGAGGGAGGGAAACACAGATACACAGCTGCGAGGCAAAGTGTCTCAGAAAGTATTTAACATACGTTACGAAACCACTCTAATCTTCAATGAACACACTCGTCCATATTTCAGTGGTGAAATTCAAAGCGGAGGGGTGGAATGAGTCATATTTTGGGGAGTTGTGACAAACGTGACTTGAGTATGACACGCGCTTTGGAAAGAAAGATGCATCCGCATCTCGAGCTATTGATGCAGCGGCTGCCATGGCAACGGGCCCTTGAATAAAGGCTATGTGGATCATTATGGGGTGACTCACACACAACGCCAGGCCAGTCTCATTACATAAACTATCTTTAAATTAATACATGCTCATCAAACACACACATGCATACTCACACAGTGGACTCCAGACATCCACAGAAAAACACATTTCATCACTCACTATTCTGCACACATGCTGTATATATCAACACTCAGACTATTCTGCTCAATAGTTTTCTCCCAGGAGTTAATCTGAGCCAGTCTTTATGCATTATGGATTGAGATTAAATATGTAAACAGGCTTCTCCACCAGGAACTAGGATGATCCAAGCTTTCTAGACAGGGCAAGGAAGCTAAATTATTGATGCCTTCCTCAGTTGGTTTTGGGGATATCTATGGTACATTTTCTACTTGATAACTGTGCATTGGTGTGTTTCATTAGACCCCCTGCCAGCACACAGGAGCGGCTTTACCCAGCTCCCCCTTTGTGGTCGGGAATGACTGTGATTTGGCTGTTTTTCCACCGTGGGGCTTCTAACTGGCTTCTTTTTAAAAAGCTGCAGGGTTTCAGGTCAATCCGGCTGCCTGTTCCTCTGTCAGATATCACACTTTTTTTTTTTTTTTTGGTGCTGTCACAGGAGTTGTCTGCATGGGAACATGAGCCAGACCACCCTAGGATTACATGTTCAATATTTGATTGTGAGTGTGTTTTTGTAAGAAAGTGGAGTGAAAGTAGCTTGTTGCTATGCGTATGAACCGAGGTGCACCTGGTGACAAGTACAAATTGAGTCTGTTTGTGTTTCTTAACTGTGTTTTTTGACCAGTGAAAGATGGAGAACACAACACTTTGATTTCTGGTGCCTGTTAGTACTTCACTTCTATGGCTCACTGGAGACCGAATGTCAAACAAATGCTCTTATCTCACTTTTTATCTCACTACTTCGCCTTCACTTTCCCCTGATTTTACCCTCTTCTCTTCTTTTATAATACTGATTTGTTAAACTTGGGGGACTGAACTAAATTAAAATGCAAATACAAATGTTTTTAAAGGTTGTTTTGTGCTCTCCATGATTAGTAAATTGGCCTTTATGTATAAAATTGGAAGAATGCTCCTTTAAGCTAGTGGAATTCAGCAGAGGAAGAAGCTCTGTTGTAGAAACCTCTGTAATCTGCTGCTGCAGAGTCCTGCATGCTTACTACTGTTGTGGCTGAAGAGCTACTACATCACTGGCCTCACTCCAGTGAAAGAGAGATGGAGTTGCTTGTACTTTCATTGCTGTGAAAAACAAACTTCACTGAGGAAAGTCATAGCAAGATACTGCTGGGTGTTTTTGTCTTTTTGCAGTGTATAAGTGACTGAACTGCTGCAAGGTTCCAGAAACAAAGTGGGTCTTTAAAAATTTTACTTTTTGATGCACTCACCTGCTGTGATCTCATTAGCAGTTAAACTTTGATTTGAATTAAACTCTTGAGTGTTTCTGCCCCACTGGCACATCCTTATGCTCGCATTGTCAACAACTGCAAATTAAATTAGGCTAAAAAAAAATCTCACAGGACAAATAAAAAAAAACAAAAAAAACAATTTGTCTGCTTTTGTTTGTGTAAGTGGGTGTTAGAAGTTGAACTGAGTATTTGAATATGATTTCAGGCACCGGTATCTGCAGGAATTTGCATTAAGTGCTCAGTTTTTAAGGTCAAGCATGACACAAACAAGGAGTGTGTTCTCGCTGTGGGTTACTAGAGATGGCAGGTAGTGCATCTGTGGCTTCTATACTGGAGCACTGAAGATAGACCCTCATGCATTGTGGCTGGGCAACTTGAGCTCTCGTGGTTTTGGGGTAAACTTATGTAAGAAGGTCATCTGACTCATTTCTTTTAAACCTATGTTGTATGAAAATAAATTATTGGTTTGAGCTGTTCAGTAGCTTGTACTGCTGCACTTGTACCCATGTCTTATGCATTTTTTAGTGCTGCTGTCATTGACTTTTTCTCTTTAGTCATATGTAATCTTCTTTGAATTTAGAGGAAGCTAATGTAAGCAAACATCATAATAAGTAACCAGACATAGTTCTTGACTAACGTGCCCCATTTTCTGTCTTTTTCCTGTCCTCTTATTTCAATTCACCTCTGTTTTCTTTCATCTCTCTCTATCTGTCCTCTCTTTCTCTTCTTTCTCGTCCTGCAGGTTTGGATGAGCTACCTCCTGTAGTCGTGACAGAGGTGTGAGGCAGTGAGACCCACACCAACCACGCCCCGCCCCCAGCCATGCCGCCGCCGGCAGACATCGTTAAGGTGGCCATTGAATGGCCGAAGGCCTTCCCCAAGCTCATGGAGATAGACCAGGTAGGTGTCTGAGCACAAAGAAGACTGAGCTCAGTATCAACACGCAGTACTGTTCTTTAAATCCACTGTGACCACAATTTATGAGATAAAGATAAAGATTTAAACAGCATGAACAAGGTGTAGGTTTTGTCTGAAAACACCATTATATGGAAATCTGCTGTTGTGTATACACTGAAAGGAGTTCAAATATGTGGATGTGTGTGTATTTGGAGGGGGCGGGCGGTTGTGATCAGGGCACGAAACATCTTTGCATTGTTCCTTACAATTACACTGATTGAAGTACTTTAACTAAAAGATGTTCAAACAGCCACAGCCTTGAGGCAACTTTAAAGACATTGCATTACATGTGATGATGGAGGCTAAATCTAACACCATAATTATCACAGACATGCTTCATTAGTCCAGCTATTATCCTGCTTTTGTCACAAAAATTTCAATCTTCTCATGTCTGCTAGTCTGTTTAAGTCACTATCAGGGCAGAAACGATCCATCAGATATGTGCAAATATACAGAAGGTCTGAGTTTTGATAGCTGTTCCCATTTGGGAAATGGTTCCCAGCTGGCAAAATAACTAGACTTGTTAAACTTCGAAGTTAACAAATCTTGTATAGAACCTTTTATCTCTATTTTTTATTGGCAAAAGATTCAGGTAGCAGGCTTCTTGTTTCAAGCCTGCCCTGGCTATAACTTTAATTAGTTAATTAGTTAAAAAATGACTTTTTTAGCTGTTGTCTGATTAAGGATTGTTCTGCTGTTTGTATCTGCAAGCTGGTGTCTGCAGTCAGCTAAAGATTTGTGAATGAAAAGTCGCATCAACCGCAGGAGTACTTTTGTAGTTCTACAAGATTGTTGGAGTGGTGACTGTTTTTTCATCTAGGTAATGGTGTTACATTATTTTCAGGAGAATCTCCCAGTTAATCTTCTATGGATATCTTATTGAGATTGTATGCTGCACTGTCTTCATTTCCAGTATTGGGAACAAGTAGTGCATACAAAAAAGCTGTATGTGTAAGTAGTAAGCAAGTAATTAATCCATTATTCAACAGTTCATTTCTCAATGTGCTCATCTCGTTTACTTACTGTAGCTACAGATTGTGGATATTAATTAGATTACCCCTGAAGCCTGTAGGGTTTTAGTGTAGATTATCATCTAAATTGAATCTTCTGAGTTTGAGGTATTTATAACTTTACTTTCTTAGGCCCCGATCAGACGGTGTGCGTCCGGTAGGTTTCAAACAGCGAGATGCACTGAGCTATATTTTTTGTTGAAGCTGTTGCTCAAGCTGTTGCTTGAGAGTGAGAGGCTGTTTCCAAAAACTACATCGGACACATAGAAACAGAGGTTGTGTGGGTGATGAGACCCTCAGAAAGAGGAGAAATCATGGGGCAACGTTCATTTTGCCAGGGAGATGTTGAAAGTGAGTGGACAGCTGACTTTGATTAAATAAATTAAAATAACTTTCCTGAAATCTCAAGTACCACACAAAACTGCTGCCAGGCTGGTGTTTTTTGTTCAAATGATGGTAACTACAGTTGTTAAAGTCATATTGCTCCAGGTACCCAGTAACAGTCACCAGTAAATTGTCCTCCATGACTATTATTTCCAAGCATCTGTAAACTCTGTTGTCACCACCACAGAAAGCTTGCCTCTCCATTACTCTGAGCCTCTGAAAAGCAGGGTGCATTAGTAGCACGCAAAAAAAATGCTTACTGCCTATAGAACACAACTGGAAAAAGACACCTCTCACTGCCAAAACTGTGCTCTGTCTGATTGGGGCTCTTAGAAGTACTAAAAGCTGAATCAGGATTAGAATCAATAAGGATTTGATAACGGATGTGGATTTGATAAAAATCTTATCAAAGCCCCTCAGTGCATCACTACAGATTTCTCTGATTTGCATAATGTGGTTGCTGTAAATAATGGTCCGAGTGGTGGACCTCAACATTTTCAACAACACTGCAGTGATTTTTGATTAAACTAATGCAATTTCTAGTGTTAAAATAGCTGCATATTGCCTGATCAGTGGCTTCTAAGGGAGTGTGTATGCTGTCACACAGCTCAGATATGAATCAGCAGATAAAGGGCATACTATATGTCAGCAGTCATCAGGGTTTAACAAACAGTGGGTAACATGCTAATGAAATAATTAGCGCAAACAATGACTACCTCATGTGTGGGGAGATGACATGTTTACTGTGGCGTTGTTTGATTACACATATACAGTGTGTAAAATGGCCTGCTCTGTGCTTGTGTGTGTGTGACTCACGGACAGGCTAATGATTGTACAAGCTGTGAGTCACCGTGACAACTAGAGCCACAATTGCCCTTCTCAATGGATGAACCACTAAATGAAATATTGAACTACGGAGTGCGTGCGCTTCAGGATTTGCCTTGAGGTCCTTTAAGCATTTTCATGTCGATTTAGAGATTTTGCATCTAATAAAGACCTCTCATCACCATGGCTGCTGCAGTCTGAACTGTAAAAAAAAAAAAAAAAAGTCTTTAGGTTTTCCTTTTTCATCTTTTCTTCTTGAAGCCCCCCCTCTCCTCCTTCTCCTCCACCCCTTCCTCCGCTTATCTCTCCCTGTCATCTTCCTCTTGTTCCCCCTATCTGTTGCCTCCTCCTCCTTGTCCTTCTTTGCTTTCTCTCCTGTTCGTTCCCCCTCTCACTCCTCCTCCCCATCTTTTGTTATAACTGTGAAAACTTGCGCCGCGCCTCCTCCTCTTCTCTTGTCTTCCACCGTCAGCCCCCACCTCTTCCTCCTCCCTCTGCATCTCCTCTGTACAATAGGCCCTGCAGCAGCATATGGCTGTCTGAGTCATGCGATGGGGAGTGGGCTTCAGCTGCTCGCTCTGTCTTGAGACCCAGAGAAAGTGTGTGTTTGCGTGTGTGTTTTGTTTGTTTACGTGGGAACAACTCTGAGCAAGTGAAATTGTGTGTGGGTGTGTTTGTGTGGCAACATGCATACTTGTTACTATTCATGCATGTGTGTGTGCTTGTGTGTAGACAGCTCTGTGTATGTGTGTAACTTTGTATGCATTTGTATGGGGATTCATGTGTATTTTTCTGATTTCTCTCTCTGTTTCTGTATATGCTTCTCTGCAGTGCGAGTGTGCGTTTAAGTACATCTGCGTCTGTGTGTGCATAAATCAAACTGTGATTCCTGCATCTCTCCAAATATCTTTAGTGCCCCGCAGGCACAAAAGTCCGACATTTGTGTTGGAACGCTGGGGAATTGGTACAAGTGCCGACAGTTGTAATAAGTGTTGTATTGTTATTGTCAGAAATGCGGTAGAAAAGAGGAGGTGGGGAAGCTGCTGATGTCTGCAGGTAGAAAATAAGTTTTGGAAACAAGCAGGAGGATTTAAGTCGAGCTAAAGAGAAAGAAGCTGTGATGGTCTGTCAGGGAGCGTTGATGTTCTGTGGGTTATATTTTCAACTGGGGTGTGAGACCATGTAGAACTTGATAGATTTTATATATGTGGGAAATGGTTATTTGACCAAAATGAGAAAATGATTTAGAAATGGAAGTAAGTAAATGTATGCTGGCATTTGTGTTTGTAGTTTGTGTTTTGATTCAACTTGGGTACATATGTATCTTAAGTAGACTATGCATGCTTGTACAGTAAAGGTGTAGGACATGTATTACAGTGGGTTTTATCAGAGCTTTTTCATTGAACAAAGATGCCTGCTCTGGCTGGAATGATCGAGGGTGATAGTTGAGAGTGAATCAAAACAGTAAAGTTACAGCTGGGCAATGAAAATGATGAGCTGACAGAGACTAAAATGCTTTGTAGAGCTCTGGGGAACTGTGGAGCTGGGTGATAATTATCTGTAGATTCATTACAGCGCCACCTTTTCATGTACATGTAGTTAATAGATCAGTTGTTAATGTAAAACTATGATTTGATTAATTAAAGCAGCTTTAATAAATCAAAGAAAAAAACAAACAAACTTTTTATTAGAATGCATTTTCCTACGCACATCTCACAGATGTGCATCAGACAAGTTTATAAGTTTTATTTATAATTTATGTAGCTTATATATTTCAAATGTTTGAAGCAGATTTCAGCTGATGAATCTGTTGTTCATTTATGCTCACCAGCCACTTTATTAGGTACACCAGTACAATCTAATGTGATCTGATACAACAACAGCTCTGCCGTAAATTCTGCCTTCACAAAGACAGATGTTCATTTGTGACGCTGTGTATTAATTTAACTCATGTTTATTATTGAGGTGGTAGCTTGCAGTGGTGTTGAACTGGACTGCAATATATGAGGGCAGAATATTAGAAACACCTTTCAATATAATGCACACCATCCACTATGACCTCAATAATAAAGTTAAAGTAGAATCACTACCTTTCAGACAGTGTCAACAAAAACTAAAAAGAGTATAAGCTTAATTAAAGTAGAATTGCGGGGATCACATTAGATTGTACAAGTGCACCTAATGAAGCGGCCATGTATGCTATAGTGTGAGGGATAATCATCTGTAACAAACTATCTGTGTTACTGCTACAGTCGAATGTGGTACTTAAATTATTGGAGACAAAATATTTAAGAGAACCAAAACAAAATAAACTGATTTTGTATGGCCTTTTTAGGGATATTTTAGTGGATATACAATAACACCAAAATTTAAATGATCAAGAAGTGAAAGAAGAAATGCTAAAATTCTAGCTTTATGTGTAATAATCGTTTCATATGTGTGTTTTGAATGTTCAGACAATGTGGCAATCAGACATCAGGCCCTAGCTGGTGAAATGTGCTTGTTGTGTAACTCGGTGACCTTGAAAAGAAAGAGATTATGTTTATTTGTTCTCCTCCCAGTTAGAAAGGAGAGGTTGTGTCAGATAACTGACGCTTAAGAGCTGACGGATGATAGAGATTCATTAAACGTGTTTCATTATACGGTACATTACAGCTTTCACATCTATGCCAAGGCACAAGATGAATACTACTTATGTATGAGGTGTGACACTTGCATAGTACTCCTTCCCGGACTGCAGCAGTGTAGTGGTGGAGTGGATCTGATAGTAAGGCAGAGGAAGATGTGGTGGGAGTTCAGACAGGGAAATGTGATGGAGTAGGAGAAGAGTAGATAGGACAGTGGAGGTGGTGTAACTCCTGGATGATGAAAGCGTAGGAAAACAGCAACATGTATTTATACCTCAGAGGTAATAAGATAAAAGGTGCAGATGGCAGCGACTGGAGGAGGAGAGGAGTGAAGTGTTGTGGAGGGGATAACTGGGGGAAACACGATCTTAATTTATTCATTAATACATTTGTAGATTTAAACTTTAAACCAGTCCAAATGAATTATAAACTAAAGACAGGCTGTGAATGACAATATTAATAATCTGAATGAATGTTTAACAAGCAAAATGTCTGCTGAGAAATAAGGGACCATCTTAGAAGGGATTAAAATAAATAGTTGTAAGAAAAAAAACATTGAATGCACAACTGTAGCACTGACCCACATACCTGGTCAGACATTAAAAAAAATAAATCTAAAAATAACAGTGCATATAAAATCAGAAAAAGATCTGAGGTCACTTATAGTACAGAAGATTTGTTAGCACTTTTTTATTTTTAACATTTTCTTTATAAGAAATAAAAAGTTATGCACATGTGGTAATATATTATTACCTTTTTACATTATTTAAGTATCCACAAATTGAAATGTATTACTTTATTAATAATACAAAAGTGGAAAAGGCTTTGATCGTGTCTGAGAAAAGGAATGGCTCCAAGCAACTCACAAGTGGTTTAGTGTCTCTTTAATATTATATTTAAATATTGCAAACCTTTGCTATTTCTTAGGTAGCTGATCTTGATATTGATATTTGCAGTATACACCAGGATTATTCATGTAATATTCATATTCTTGCATGATTGTAAAGTACATTTCTTTACTTTTGATATTTTATTGGCTCCTAATGTCTGCCACGGATTCTCTGGGAAAATATTTTGTGATTATTATGATTATAGTGATTATGACAACTGCTTTTGTCCACAGGGGCCTCAGCAAAGTGTACTTAAAGTACCTAAAATGAAAGAACTCTTCACTTTCAATATTGTAGTCGGTCAAAGTGGAGCTTCAATTATAACAGCGCATCAAATACTTACACTGTTCATTGTTTTGTGTGTAAAATCTTAACCTGAAAAGCAACCACGACTTACAGTTGTGGTATCAATGTAGTGGAATAAAAAGTACTCTATCTCCCTCACACATGGGAGAAGTTACCCTTCAGGGCTTTCTGCCAGAAAACCTTTCAATCATGTGGTTGACTATTTTAACTCAAGTTCATTGTTGTGCCTAAAAATGTTTAAAGCAAAACCAATATAACATTAAAAGATTGCATTAGTATTGAAATTAAATTAAAACTGAAATTTCTGGTTGACACCCACATATGCCCTCAGAGTACTTTTGGACATTTGTGTGTGTGTGTGTGTTCACTGTGGTCTGGCAGTCCCTGAGAGCTTGAGGGTGACAGCAGTGGCAAGCAAACAGATATTAGCCTAATACTGACTGGCACTGTGCACACACTCCTTATATTTGTCACCTCATCCCCCCGTATGTGTGTTGCTGGCTCTTCATGTTCCTCCAGTCCCTCTTTCTCTCTGTTCAACATCCACTCTCACTATCATCATCCATTCTGCTCCTTGCTGTGTTTGCTTTTGTTTTCCTTCATCTTATTCGGTCTGCTTATTTCTCACTTTTTTTTAATCTTCTGTTCTTCCTTTTGTTCACATAACAGCCCACACTCTTCTTCTGTCACCTCTCTCTGCCTTTCTTTTCCCTGTCATATATGCCCACCATCCTGCCGGCATTATCTCCTCTCTGTAAGTCCTCCATCACTGCAGCTCATGCTCTTTGAAGCAGCCTCTGTCGCTGCTCAGGGTAAATCCCAGTGAAGCAGCAATTCAATCATATCATCCACAATGCTCCCTACATTGTGACTGTATAGAGATGCTCAGCAAATTGCTGTGTGTGTATTTTAGTGTGCACGGTTGTGACTGTGTGATTTTGTGGACATGCTGATGTCTGTCTGTTTTGACAAGATTATGTTTGGCACAGCAGGGATAAGAGACCCTTAAACATCCTTAAAACACACTCTTGGCTCGTGGATCAGACTCTGAAATGTAACCTGTATTTGCTTGAGTAAAAGTAGATGTACTATAATTTAAAGGGGTTCTCTGATTGTGATTGATCGGCTTCATAAAGCTGAGGGACTCACAGAAGACAGAATAAACAAAACAATGAAACCGAGCAGCTGACTGTTAATTTTCAGTGCGGGCAAAGCTGAAGCTTTTTTATAGTATAATTCTATTTTAACCCATTTTTTCATATAACAGTGTCAGACTTCTCAATCCATCCATGTGTTAATAATAATGATAATAATTTGCCTAAATAAAAAATAATTGAATATTTGACAAGTTTATTGATTTATGTCAGGAAATGTCTGATATAATAATAGTTGTAGTAGTAGTAATAATAATAATTATAATAATAAAGATAATGATAATAGTAATAGTAACAATAACAATAATAATGACAAAGTCTCTCTAAGCCTCAGGGTAAGATTAGATGCTACTATGCAGCACTGAGTTGTGGGCTGGCATTTTGAGGAGGAAGATGAAAAAAAGAAGAAGAAAGAGATAAATGAGAAAAAATATGAGGGTCCCTCGGCTCGAACATAATTATATAAAACTTTTTAAATTAAAAATATCTTTGAAAATTGTGAAAGTTGATCACTGTTTTCCAAAGCCCAAGCTGATGTCTTCTAATGTCTTGTTTTGTCCAAAACACAAAGATGTTCAGTTTATTGGTCATAGGGGACCAAAGAAACAATTTTGACATTGTCTATTAAAAAAATGACTCAAAACAATGAATCACTTTCCAAAGTGGTTGGTGATTTATTTAATCATTGTTTAATAATCGATTGACCAATTAATCGTGGCAGTGCTACAGCTGAGAAACGATAGATGGCTTCACACTGTGACTTCGGCCAGTGTTTCCCAGCCCTCCTCCCAAAGGCACACCTCTGTGCATGTTTCAGATGTTTCCCTCTCAGCTCATCATAAAACCTCTGGAGAAGCCTGATAACAACCTGTTCATGTGAATCAGGAGTGTGTGTGAGCAAGGCAACATCTAAAACAGCACAATGTCAGAGAATTCATTTGCATTTTTATTCTGCATCACCCAGGGCTTGAACTCAAAACCCAAGGCACCAAGGGCAAGTCATGATCTTTTTGAGCTACCTGCTGAGTGAGAAACCACAGAGGGAATCTGTGGTTTCTGGTACTGTGGCTGGGCTTCCTCTTTTTTTTTTTTTTTACCTCCATTAAAGAAAAACTTTTCATGTGAATGTCCAGTCACTTTTGATGGTAAATGTGTTCAATTGAAGCAATAAATTCCTTAGTGTGCGCTATATTGACAGAGAAAATAAAGTTCTTCTGCTGCAAAGTCTGTTCCTGTTTCTTCCCTGCATCTAGTGACATCACTGGAGGTCTGGAAATTCAGACTATTTT
Organism: Lutjanus campechanus; assembly: GCA_027495735.1. Classification (NCBI taxonomy): domain Eukaryota; kingdom Metazoa; phylum Chordata; class Actinopteri; order Lutjaniformes; family Lutjanidae; genus Lutjanus; species Lutjanus campechanus. The sequence continues at coordinate 7,694 of JAJHUR010087135.1, read as the reverse complement.
TGTCATCTATTGCTGTGTTTTGGCCAAAAAAAATTATAGCTATACCCTAAGGTGGTGATAAAACGGCATCATGGGTGTGGGAGTCACAAGGTCGCCTGTAATGCCTCCTGGTACATGTAGGCACTGCCATACAGCTTGAAAACTCAGCTTTTTTTGGTCAATATAACACACACTGAGGATTTTATTGCTTAAAACTGATGTTTACCATCAACACAGACTGGACACCCACATGAAAAGTGCCCTAACTTTCCTCCTTAAAGGGAAACTTTAAGTGAGGATGAGTGAGTGTTTGCATCTGTTTGTCTTGACTGAGGGGAATCTGAAGAGGTGCCAGAGGGTAGGGACTGAAACTCCTGATGAAGAGGGTGGGAGGAGTCCGAGGGTGGGTGCATTATGTACCTGCCAAAATGAATGTGAAGGAGTAAAAAGTGCAGTATTTCCTGCTTAAGCAGAAGTGAAAAGAAATAAATTAAAATTATCTCTAACTTAAACTTATTGTAGAACAGGTAATTAGTTACATTCACCACAGCTGCTGAGCAGTTTCACACACATAGTAATAATGAATAAAATGGTGCCAAACAGACATGGTCAGTGATCCCACATGAGCAGTGGGACAGTTAAATACAGACTGCAAAAGAACAGCCTCTCATTGTGCCAGTCCTGTAATATAAAGTAATTGCAGCTCCCTGTGAGTCAACTGTTGTTTTAGGAACTCTAGCTTGGACTGTGGACTAAATGTAGTTTTGCTTTTCTCCACAGAAAAAGCCTCTGTCAGCCATCATTAAAGAAGTGTGCGAGGGGTAAGTCTGCATTGGCTTTGTGCACAGACACAGATTGAAAATAATTCTCCCAGGGCCTGTCTCCCTATCTCCTCACTTAAATCCTATTAGCTTTATATGTTCTTCACTTTTAATACCAATTATGCAATGTGTTTTTTTTTTCTCTCAATCCAATGGCTTTTAGGTGGTCCCTGGGGAACCATGAAAACTTTGCTCTGCAGATTGCTGATGCGACAAATTTCTACATCACAGAAAAGGTTTGGTTGTTTGTTTTGTAACTACAGGCAGCAGTGTCTAAGGTAAAAAAAAAAAAGTCTCAAATGCTCATTAACTTCTCCTTGTATCTGTGTAAATCTCCACAGAATCGCAATGACATCAAGAACGGCTCGATCCTGCGCTTGACCACCTCTCCTGTGAGTTAAATGTCCATATCAGTACATAAGGAAACTCTGATCATTGTAGATGCACTTATTATCCAAAAGCATTTTAAAGATCCCCTCCAGACATGTATTAAAGGAGAAATCTGTAATATATTTACTGTAAAAAATCAGAAAATGACCATAACATGTCAAGAATGCTACAGCTGTTGTGTCCTCCTTTGAAATTTCTATTCCACCCCACAGCTTTTGTTATTGTTTGTCCGTTTCATCTTAATTAGTGTTAAAATTAATGTTGAATCTTTGCTGAATGGGTTAGTGCCTGTTTATGAATTGTATGAAATTATAAATAATCATATAGAGGGAGTGTATATTTATAACGGTTAAATTGAGCAATATGTTAATGGAGTCTGGCAGGCATTCACTGAACTCCAACTCTGGTGTGTATTTTCAGAGCAGTGAGCTTTTGTTTTCAGGATAACAGACTTAGCTTTACATTGACAGACAGTTGACAGTTATAAACAGCTGATCATCTTACAATGTAGGATTTGTGATTGATTTTTATTGTGAAATTACCATGTTGTGCCTGTCTTGTGCTCCTGCAGTGTTCCTGCAGCCTGCCTGAGCTTCCTCAAGTCTGGGGAGTAGGGGGCGGGGTATATTTAATATACCATCTATGGTTCCAACTGGCTATTTGAACTGCAGTACTCATTTTTGGATGCACAACTGTTACATATTGCTCCTTTTTAGATGCGTATACAAACGGTCTGCACAGAAAAATAATGTATTCTCTGCAAAAGAAAATGTGAAAACATCCTTCTTGTGTCAAACTCTGCACATACATAATTTTGCACAGTGAAGCTTAAACATCTACAGTAACTGCAGGAACAAGGAAAAAAAAAACAGATTTTGAACGGAGGGAGATTTTAATGTCCCTTATATACATACAGTATGTGTGTGTCTTTGCCTTCTGACACAAACGCAATTTCCTCCTCCTCCCATTGTCCCCTAAAGTACCAGACTGCAGTCCAGCTTCATGAACGGATCCAGTCGTCCAGCATGGACGCCAAGCTAGAGGCTCTGAAGGACCTGGCAAACGCGTCACGGGACATCACCTTCGCTCAAGAGTTCATTAACCTGGATGGCATCACACTGCTCACTCAGATGGTGGAGAGTGGGACTGAGTAAGTGAATTACCTGTCTATCTCTTTTGCAGTTTTGGATTTCCTCCATCGCTGCTGTGTTTTCTTCTACAATGACAAGTTCTCAACCCTCTTTGTGTGATGAATTTGATAGCGAAGATGAACATAGAAGAACATAGATTTCCAGTGTTTTCCTAAAGCCATAATGCTTTTTAATTTCAAATATTTCATTTGCAGCTACAGAATTTTTCATCAGTATTTTTGCATCTACGCCTGCATATCTATCCGATGAGTTTTAAGAATATCAACTACACAGGTCTGAGAGGTCAGTGAGAATATAGGCGGTCTTTGGAGTTGCACTGTTCATTTTGATTGAGTTCAAAGCAGCTTAGTTCCACCACCACTTTTTGAAATGGACAGTTTTGTCCCTAACACTTTCTAAAAGCGTAATTTGTTAAGACTGTTCTTAAAAATAAAATAGCTTGAACCAGGAGATGTTAACTAGCAAATCAGAATTTGCACAATAAGAAAACAGGAGTCATGATTAGTTGAACGTGACTTGTTTCTCTAATTATTAAAGTATAAATTAACATCTAAAGTTAAGGTTGATTTATTGTCTAATGGCTAATGTTGTTCATGTTCTTTCAGTTTTTTCTATTTTGTCGTATTTCAGGACATTGATATTGGGTGTTATCACCGGGCTGACTGGTGCTATCAACAGTATAGATGTGCTATTGGAATTGTTCGATCGATTGACATGGTGTTGCAGCTTGGCTGTGATGGATGACTGTCGATGTTATTTTATGTTTTATTTATTTGGTATTTTTGTAATGTCCAGTCTGTAGTATCCCAAACTATTCCTGTTTGATCCAGGGTAGTTATCTATTTTGACCACATTCTGATATCCCATAATTGTCTAAAAGCACATATGTTGAAGACGGTTTAAAATATGTTTTTCATTGGAGCCCTTATGTCCCCAACACTTTACCACACAAAGTGACGTCCTTGGTTCAGCATACTTTAGAATGTCATAGCACCACTGCAGCACTAGATAGATGTGTCATTATTTGGCCGTGTTGCAGAACTCATAGCAAACAGCACCAGAAGTCATCTTGTTTACGATCTTACATTCACTCACCGTCCTGCATTAACAGCCTAAGTAATCTGTTTACATTCATTCTCTACTTCTATGATAGTGTGGGAAGCAAAGTGTGTGCGGTGGAAATAAAAAAACAATATCACACGAGAAGGAGTGCTGTTGTTGAATCAACACAGCTGTGATTCGGTCATAGGCACGAGGCTACAAGTTTGTATTGCTTTTATACCACAGTTCTACAGGCGCCAACAATAATAAGCAAAGTTTATTTTATCATTTACATGGCCCTGCCAACACAAATAGTTCTGCAACTGGACTGAGACTGGACCATTGCCAAGCAACGCATAAACATTTTCCTGCAAACTAACATCAGCTTGCTATCTACTTTATGTAGGTCTACACATTACCACAGTAGAACTCTCCTTTAGTTGGGTGGATGGATCAATGAAACAGCCTCAGCACAATATTCAGCCTCGTCATCTTAATAGACTAAAAGTCAGTGTTTATATTTTCTTGAGACTCAACCGGCATGGACCAAACAACCAAATGGAGACTGTCTAAAAGGGGTGATTTTTGTAAAAGCTAAACTACGGCTAAATCCATCTGCTGATCATGAAATCAATTCAGGAAGAAATTTTATAATTGATCTGTATAAAGCATGTATATATTTATTCAAATCATTTCTTGACCATGGAAACACGCATGCAGAGGGATTTTCCCTAAGTGACAGGACAGAAGCTGTTAAAACTGGTGTTCTTGTATCCTGTCCTCTGACATGTCCCGTGTGTGACAGCGATCCCACAGTAATAAGCCCTGAATCATTACCGTACAAGACGCCTCATTTTCGTCCCATCTCTACCTGTTAATCATGGTAATGTTAATGCAGGCGAACGGTTATGAGAATACTTCTAAAGCGGAGTGATACACATAGGTAAAAGTCCCAGTGCCATTGTATTCTATATCAGCACTCATGGAATACCTCTTGTCCAATCAAATTACAAAGTTGTAGAATAAAAACACAAGCAGTGATGTGATCAGTTGTTATTATCTCTGTGTAGTATCTGTAAATTTTTGAGGAGGGTATGGCTACAGTGGCTATCTGCATTAAGAGTGCAGCTGTAACCCTGTAACATGCTCTAAAGGTGTCACCCCAAGTGTGTTACTGCTAAAAAGAGAGGAAGTGGCTTGTGAAGAACATGCCTAGGGGCTCCTGCTCGCTTTTGTTGGGCATGATGGTGATACTACACACAACTGAGACGAAAGCTCTGCACTAGTGGTTGACTGTTCAGCAGATCCAAAAACTCAGTGTGTGTGGAGGCCCTGGAGACCGTCTCAACTAAAGGTTAAAGCGAGGACATTTTTCGCTGAGGTGGAATTTCTCAGCCATGATGCCAGTGGGAGGTGTGTGTTTGTGTCTGTGTGTGCCAGTTGCAAACAGTGTGAGTGCAAGGATTCGGCCAGAGTAAAAACCCAGAGGAAAGTTACAGTTGAAGTGCAAACTTGCGCACACACACACACGCACACACACGCATGCAACAGACATACGGTGCAACCCGGCAGGGAGGGCAGCAGCAGCAGCCAGCCGGCCGGGACTGTCATTTTCTGCCTCATGCAACTCTCATTATTCATCCCCTTTACCCAGCGAGAGAAGAGATAGATTGAAGAATTGTTTGCTTGCATGAGGAGCTGGCTCAGACACGCTCATGTTTTAAATGCACACTAGCAATAGGGTCAAACATGCTCTATGGCACAGTAAAAACCCCACCACTTTGATGCACCTGATTGTTTTGTACATATACAAGGGGTCAGATTCCGGTCAGATATTTAATGTCTTCTCCTCAGCAGAAAGCACTTAGTGATCTCCTATTTCAGGGTCTAACATTCTAGCATTACACTCACTTTCACTATTTGACAGAAAATCATTGAAGCATTTTCCCTTTTTTGCATATTATGTTGAAATGAGCAAATATTGGACACTGTTTGATCTGCGAGGATCCATCTCAGCAGCACTGATGTTGACTCCACTCTGCTCCTCTCTCTTTCATTAAATGTATTTCTCTGTGAATTACCATCACATCCGTTATTCAGTACTGGAGAGGTTAAAAGTGGCCTCTGCATGTTTGTAAGCGAGAGAAAGAGATACCGAGTGGTTCTGCTGCATTTCCATCTGAACAGAAGGAGCTTATGAAACACAGACACGCAGATAGGTATCGGTGTCTGACACACGCACAAAACACACACACTCATTAGTGCGGCTGCCAACCAACTTGGTGAACTGTAATTATTCAAGAGGTTCAGTGCTGCAGACTCTCGAGGGCAGAGCGGTGCTGTGATCTAATGCTTCTGCCAGAGATGTACATGTATTCATGTGGAAATCAGTTGGCCGGCTGCTGCTACTGCTGCTACTGCCCACATGAGCTCCACCAGTCAAAGGTGGATATCGCCCTCTACTGACTGAAACAAGGAACAGCTGTTACTAAATGTGCTTTGACACAGTGGACAGGAGGCATACATCAAAATTATATTTATTAACTGTTGCAATACAAAACATGATGAATAAACAAGACAAATATAATGAGGTAGTGTCCTCTATCTACTGTACATATTATTAATAAAGGAATTTGGATAAAGGAGGTGAATGGTGACAGAGCAAACATTGCACAACAATTAAATCGTTAAAGATTAGATTGTACAAACAGTCCGGGGTCTATACTGTCATATTTTTTGCTTCATAATGCGCCACACATTTTCAGTAGGAGACAAGTCTGGACTACAGACAGGCCAGTCTAGTACCCAGATTCTTTTACTACAAAGCCACATTGTTGTAACAGGTGCAGAATGTGTCCTGGGATTGTCTTGATGAAATAAGCAGAGACATCTATGAAAAAAGACAGACATCTTCTGGATGGCAGCATCAAATCTGTATGTACCTTTCAGGATCAGTGCATCTTCACAGATGTGACCCATGATGCCACGGTCACTACCACACCCCCATATCATCACAGATGCTGCCTTTGAACTTTGTACTGGTAACAAACTGATCAAAGGTCAGAGGCATTTGTTGTTGGTCTTTGCTTCTTACGTGCAGAGAGGTATTTGGATTCTCTGAATCATTTAATGATATTATGGATTGTAGATGGAGAAGTCACTAAATTCCTTGCAATTGTGTGTTGAGAAATGTTGTTGTTAAACTGTTGGGCTATTGCCCAAGCAGTTTTTTTCCCAAAGCAGTGAATCTCACCCCATCTCTGCTTGTGAATGACTTAGCCTTTTGAGGATGCCCTTTTCATTGATGAGACGGGTTAACCTGGAAATATTTACAGTCTTCACTCCTAAACAGCTATGTGATGCAGGCTGCAGCTGTGGGGAAGAAGCTGCTGTTCAGTCTGGTAGACTGGGCTTTGATGGCTCTATATCTCTTCCATGATGACAAGGGGACAAACGGACTGTGATCTGGTTTGGGAGCACAGTTCCCACCATCTTTTGTGCAGTTTTTAACACCTGGGCCAAGTCCTTCTGGTTCCAGGCGGTGCAGTTGGCATACCACACTGTGCACAGTGACAAAGGATACTCTCTATGGTGCCTCTGTAAAAGTTTACAAGGATCTGAGAGAAAGTTTGGCGTGTTTGACTTTTCTTTGGATGAAAAGTCTCTCTTGAGGCTTCACCGGGTGGGAGGTGATATTAGTGTGTTATTAGATGTTATTAAGTGTTATCAGTAGGTGTCCAGAATGTGCAGTGCAACTTCAAGCAGCTTATTAAATGGCATTATTAGTTTAAAAAATGATGGGGGGGGGGGGGTAGTTGTTGTATTAAAGGGTCAGTTTGCATAAATTTAAAAAAACATATTCTAATATGATATCTAAGCATGTAGACGGTTTTTGCTGCCCAGGTTTTTGAAATATATGTCTCTGAGAATTCTGCCGCCACCTTAATACAATGGAATTTTGTTTAGAAAATTCACCTAAAAAACAGATTTAAAACATTCAACAGAAGTGTCCTTGTTACTGGCTGTTGAGCGTTTTCATTAGGACTACTTTCTACTTAAGACATAGTTCCTATGAAGACTTTCTAGCTTGCAAAGTGGATTAGATGATGAATCTATAATCAGAATAGTTTGCAATTAATTTTCTTTCAGTGAACTAGTAGGTTAATTTTTGCAACTCCGCTTCTTTTATCAGATATTTTCTGATCTAAATGAGAAAAAATGTCTTCTTTTTTTTTTTTCTTAATTGCATGGTTTCTCATTTGTGTGTACTGTAACTAATTGCTGCAACATTTAAATACAATATCTATGACCA
>JAJHUR010087134.1:0-19521 GCA_027495735.1 Lutjanus campechanus | reverse complement strand
TCTGTGAGGGATGATTGCATTAAATGTGTGAGAAAACTATTATGTGTGAGTGAGTTTAAGATGATTGTATTCTTATGTGTGTGTGTGTTTGTGAGTGATTGTACAGCACTTGTGTGTAAAATTGTATTCTTGTGTGTATGTGTTGGGAGCTTTTACTTCCCACCATTAGCTCTAAACCCTTTTTTGAGCAGGCGGCTGATTCTTCCCTTGATTACTATTTAGACTTCCACTCGTTTACCGAGCGCCATCTCTCCTTTGTTTTATCTCTCCGTTTATACCTTCTGCAGAGCTCGTTACTCCTCTTTCACTGGAATAATTTTATTTACTTTGCCCGTGGTTCCTAACGGTGATACTTAGGTTCAACGAGAGGCCAGTAGAAGTTTTTCTTGCCTTCTTCTCTTCTTCATTTTCATTCCTCCTCTCCCCTTTGTGGCCCTCACACCCTGATCACCTAATAGGCTACACATGCATGCTTCTGTACGCCACTGATCGCACATGTGTCTGCCTGTGTTCGCGTGTGCCCGTAAAGGAGGCGGTGGCCCTCGCCGGCGACGTCCGCCCCGGTGGTGGTGGCAGCGGGCGGCGGGCCGTGGAAGATGTGGCAGGGTTGTTAAAAGTGTTGTTAAGAGAGCGGCTGGCAGCTGTTCCTGACAGGTTGGGGATGGAAGGACAGATGGTGTTTGATTAGCGAACAGACCGCTGATGGAAGGAGGGATGGAGGGAGGAATGAGGGAGGAGGAAATGAATATCAGTTAGGAGGGAGGGTGAAAAGACGATGGAAGGATGGAGGGATGGAGGGATGGATGATACATGGAAAAGAGTATGAATCAATGGATAGATTAGGGCTGCAACTAATGATTATTCTATCAATTAGTCAGTAGATCATATTCTCAATTAATCAATTAGTATTTGGTCTATCAAATGTCAGAAAATGGTGAAAAATATCTATCCAAAGCCCAAAATGACATCTTCAAATGTTTTTTTTTGTCCACAACTCAAAAATATTCCATTTACTGTTGCAGAGGACTAAAGCAACCAGGAAGTCTTCACATTTGAGAAGCTGAAATCAGACAGTTTGGACAATTTTCTTTAAAAAATTACACAGAATGATTAATCGATTATTAAAATGGTGGCCATTAGCTCAGTAGTTGACAATTAATCGATTCGTTAACTAATCAGTTCAGCTCTAGGATGGATAGATGATTATTAAATCATTGAAGGAATGAATAAATAAACAAATGAGGGATTGATGGAAGGATAGATGGTTGACTAAATGGCTGACACATTACATAACAGACAGATTGAATCAAATTGTACATAAATAAATACAAAGGTGTAGGATTGAAAAGAGAATGAACTCTGAGTAAAAGGAGCACAACCTGATGGAGAAATGAAGGGATGCAGAGCGTGCTGGGAGGAAGAAGTGAAAACGCTGTCGGGGCAGCTGTTCCAAACAACAATTAGCTTTGTTCACCTGGGTGCCATCTTAAAGAACTGATGCAAATAAACCTGCAGCGCTGGCTGATTAAAGTCTGTTCAACAAGCTAACAGTGATCGTTGCAGCCAGCGATGGTCCGATTCAATCAGTCGTTTATTTGAATGATGTCTTAAAGTTTATTTGTTCGGATGAGTCATAATTGGAGCTGAATTTAGCTGTCAGGTCAGACTGAGGTCAGATGGCACACAGAGGTTCTTCTTGAGCAGCTTGAAAGCACAATGAAAACTCTTTATCAAACAATGATAGCAGAGCAATGATTTCTGTCAGTGTGCAGCAGAAAATCTGTATAGACAAAGAAATACACTTTGTAACTGGATTATCTTTACTGACAACAATTCTTAAGGTTCAAAAGATGCAAAGATTGCATGTTGAATATCCTTGAGCTGATACGATGTTCTTCATGCTTGTGATTTATTTTTGAATAATATTTTCTCAGTTAAGCAACCAATTTCTGGGTCTATAATATGTTAGAAAATCATGAAAAGTGAGGTTTAATACCAATAAAGTACTTGTTTTGTCTGACCACTAAAATCCAAGGGCATTTGATTTACTATCACTTAAGATAAAAGACAAACAGCAAATCCTCACTTTTGAGAAGCTGGAATTTCTAGAGAATTTGTGGCTCAAAATGTGTCAAAAATGTTAAATCCAAAACAAATTGCTTATTAATTTTTTTTTTTTGATTGACTAATTGATTGTACCAACCAGTTTCTGCTCTATCAGAGAGTGTGCAGACAATTTCTCTTTTCAAGTAGCAGTTACTTTATACTCGAAGGTGTGGAAGAACTCCACAGTTTAGTCACAGTTTGTTGAATTTTTCATCTGTTATTGGCACTGATGTAACAATTAACTAAGGTTGAACCTGTAGTGTGCTGCTGGTGGCACAACCTTCACATCTATAAAAATGAGTCTGATGAACTAGTTCTTAATCAGTTTACAACCTCCAAACAACCTAAAATAATTATGTTTTTTTTAAATTTCCATCAAAACATGACATTGAGATAGAGTCATCTCACAGTTTAGGTGTATTGTAGCTTGCTTGCTGAGTATTGCCTGTTTTGTCATGGCAATACAGTGTCTATAATGAAATGCTTTTGGTAGTGTTTGATTTAAGCTTTTGGTTTTATTTTGTGGACTTGACAGACTGAAGGAGAATCCAAAGAAACCGGTTGAGGCACACAACATATTTCCAAACACACAGATTTTTCTGTATGCATCTCAGATAAAACCCTTTAAAAACAAGGCAACATGGACAGTAGTCAGAGAGCAATGTGATCTTGCAGATGAACAAACATTCATCCAACCCCGATCATTCCCAGTGATCAATAATGTGCTCAATTATAAATGCACATTTGTTACTGAGTCCTACACAGGTCCAGGTTTGCAAAACCACACCCAGCTGCACCAGCAAAGCTCAGTACCAGAAGCAACCAGTTTCCCGCAAGTATCTCAAAGTAAAATCCGGACCCGTCCAGATCTTTTAATATAAGACCTGCAACCTTATCTATGATTACACAGCACATCTCATGTCTGACTTGGCCTTCAACAATGCATTGTCCACAATGTGTTAATGCTGAATCATTTTTGCCTTCATGTCCACTATTTTTGACCTGTTGATGTAGCCTACATGCCTTTTGGATCAGTGATGTGCTATTATTTGGCCGGATGTAAATTTAGAGGTCAAAGGTTGTGTGGTTGCTTCTCGCAACTAAATTTCACAACCTTTTTACAGGTTAGCTGCCAGGTACTTGCTTGGGTACCTGACCTGTTGCACTAATCTGTGAACCCACACATTCTGGGAAACTTAATGTGCTTTTGAACATAATGATCAAGCAGAACAGCATACTGGTAGTTAATCTGCACATGCACACACATGCACATGTCACACTTTAACGCAGTCAAAATAAGTGACAAGTAAAGCTTAGGGTCTTCCCTTACATAAGGTACGTTTGGTGTGTTTATAGTGCACCCGATGGAGAAAAAAACGCCAGGAGAAAAAGTAGTGGGTGGAATCCCTTTTCACAAACTGCTATCATATGAGTCAAATGTGTAATTCCTGCATTCTTGCCAGAGTAAAGATGGAAAGCAGGGAGCTAATATCCTGAAAACACATTTGTTGAAATCACCACAGTGAAGTTAGGCTGTTTTTATCATTACTCTTATTGTTGAAATTGTAATTTTGTCTCGACGGACATCAACTTGTGTTTCTGCCTCATCCCAGGCCATCACATCCATCTACCAATATGGCAGCGGATGTGAATAAAGTAAAACACACACACACGCATACACAAACCACAGTCCACTTTAGCAGCAGTTAACACAGAGAAGACAGTTACAGCTATTAGAATTATGTTGAGGAGACATTTTCCTCCATAATAAACTCTCTCCCTACTCCATAATAATTGCAGCCATTACCCAAGATGTATCACTGTCATGCCATCTCTGCGGACAGTGAGTGTGTTTGTGTCTGTGTGCGAGTGTGTTTGTGCGTATGACGGCCTGATTGAGAATGAAACAATCAGCAGGCCAACACAAACACAGCTGTTTTATTGTTGCGCTGCTCAGATGTGCTTTCACGGGCAGACGGTGTGTGTGTGTGTGTGTGATCATATAGAGTAAAGAGTGACCCCACCTCCTGTTCAGCCCCTCCTGTTCTAATGAAAAGCTCTGGCAGTCTAAGCTAATGCAGAGACACCCCTCATTTCTCTCTGTCTGTATTTTTGTGCTGTTCCTAAAACTGAAATCTGCAGCAGTCTTGTTAATGTCTGACTATTGACATTAATCCGTGTTGTGCATCTGTGTTCTGCTGCATAATAATAACACCTAAAGAAGAAACGACGATGATTACTGTAGTTTGAATGTGCAGAATGTTAATTTCTGCCCTTCATTTTCTTCAAAGAACTTTGTCACAAACTTTGTTAACGTTCTTAGACTCGAGTTGGCTTTTTCATTTTGTTTGTCAGTGCAGTATATAGTACAGTACAGTAAATAATATACAGTAAGTGCAGTATATAAACTTGTCAAGACAAGTTTAACCACTCACTCACTGAGAAATTTGCATCTCTCAAAGAGAGAAGGCCCAATTTCAGCCAGAGTCATGTGGTTTTTTTTCTTTTTATGTCCCTGGGTATTTCACATGTAATACTGTATTTTTACTTTCAGGGTTTAGGTTGTCAGATTTCTCTCACGCTTATTGAGATACTTGCTTTAGCACTTTAGTCTCTCACCATTGCAAATTGTTGCATAAAGCATAATTATTATAATGAATTTACACTAACTGAAGTACTTTAACTTACCTGAACTAAACACTTTTCATCATAACAAATGCTCATTCAACTCAGCAAATACAAATAAAGGCCTTTTCATTTAGTTAAATACCAGTCCCACCAGGAAGTTGCGATGTTGCAATTCAACCAATCCTCAATCCCATTTATTTTTTTTTTTTTATTTTTTTAAATCTTTTTACTGGTACTGAAAAGAACAAAAGGTTTGTCCTTCTTCGTGTCATTTATCAGTGCTCTGTGCACTTTTATTTAATACATTTCTGCTTGCTGTCTTGACTGAGTTTGAGCTTGCAACAGTCCCAAAAGCAGCCTGCAAATCCTGGAGGGACTGAAATACACTGGTGCGATACCTAAGCACATTTGCTTGATTTTCACTGAGCCCCTCTGGAGAAAAATCCACCAGTCGCCACTTGTGGACACCACAGGCGTGCGAGCTGCAGCAGTTCAGCAAGGTAGCCATCATACACAGGTGGAGGCAGGCAGTGTGGCTTGAACATTCGTGTTGTCTTTTATGCTTTTATTGTGTGAGTAACTTCATTGTCGGCTTATTTTAGCATGATCGTCATTGGACCTCTTCATAGGGAAAATAAATCATGGAAACTGGATTATTACAGGAGCCGTCACTTTACAGAAACCTATAAACACTTTATTGTGCTATTATCTTCATTGGAGCTCTGGCAATATCTGCATTATTGCATACAAATGCTACCCTATCACTGTTGGAATTGCGTTAAAACTTGAGCCCTGAAGTGTGTGGCCATGTTTTATACACACCTTGTTTTTTTTCCTTTCATATTTTTGGTGTGAGTAAGAGAGAGAAAGAGAAGGGGGGAGAAAAAAGAGAGGCACATTGAGTGCTGGCACTTTATCCCATGCTGGTGATGGTGGTTGGCATTGTGTGATGCCAGTTAGCGTTTGGCGCCAGCACACAGAGGGCATGGTGTGTGTTTGTGAGTGTTGGGGAGGTAAGTGGTGTGAGAGAAGGACAGAAATAATACCTACGAGAAAGGAAGTGAAGAGGAGAGGAGACAAGGGGAAGAGGAGAGTCAGTGATGAAGGGGTGAGAGGAGGGATAGAGGAGTGAGAAGGATGGTAGGGCAACGAGGGCAGACAGGCCTTGTGCCTTTGTGTGTGTGTGTATGAGTGTGAGTCTGTACCTATGTCTTTTTGTGTGTGTGTGTGTGTCCCTGCGTCTTTGTACTGGCTAATCTAGGCGTCAGCAGCTTTTTGAGGCTTTTGTGCTGACAATAATCACACAGCGCTCCTCTTTTCAATTCATCAGCAACAACAACAAGGGATCACATGTCCCCTATACAGAATCCAGAGAGCCGGAGAGCGAGAGGGAGACAGAGGGAGGGCACAGACAGAGTTAAAGTGGCCATCATGTTGCCTAGTTACTGCTTGGGTTGATGGCGATTTGGTGTGTGTGGGCAGGCACATGCAAGCGGTCAACGCCCTCTGCACCTCTGCTGAGCAGCGAAAAGTACAATCACACACTTACAAACAGTCCCTTCTTCTTTTGTTTTTTTTTTTCAAAGAATAATTTATTTCATGTTGCAGTGTGATGGATAAACAATGAGTAAACCACTGGTCAAATCTGTAGCAAGCATTAATAATAATCATCATCATCAGAATAACATTAATAGGAATAATTATTTCAATTATAAATAATAACAATATCAGAGTGATCAGAGTAATTATTACATCTATACAAGCTACAAATATCAGCATTTTGTTGTATGTCTTTTTTTTCTGCTGTTAAAACCTTAAACACTTCACACATGACCCGGCCAGTGCAGCTGCCCCTCTTGGCCACCCAGAGCAACGAGAAAAATCTGCTTGTTTGTTGTTGTTGTGTTGTTGTGTTGTTGCTTTCTTGTGGTGACTTCCAGTTTCAAGGTTCTTAACATAAAAAGGGGATCAACGTTGGACATTTAGACATTTCTGAATGTAGCAGGCAGGAGCTGAGTTTTGAGAAAGGCTGATTGTACCACAGTTAGTCGTCAGTGTTCTTAAAAGTGTTTAAATCCTCTGTGCAAGTGTTTGAGTCCAGTAAATACTTTAAAGGAGGCACCATGAAGTGTGTATTGCCGGAAGTTTGCCTGTCTCAGAGCACCATGAAGAATGTTTCTTGCGTTTGTATCATGTGAGAATGATGTGCTGCTTTGGCTACGTCCACACTAGTATGTTTTCATTTTAAAATGGTTTTAAAATGTTTTAAAGCGAAAACGATCTCCGTCCTCAGCATTGGTTTAGACGCCACTGTGCACTGAAATTGATGAAAATCGCTTTGCCTCCTGCACTTTAGGGCCATCACGATTCTCCAAATCCATGTTTCATTTTGACTTTAAGGTCACTTCCTTTACATGGTATCAACTGGGATATAACTATCATAATTTTTTTCTTTGTTGAAAGTTAAATAATTAATTTTAAAAAAAGATTTAGAATTGAAATCATGACACCCTTGCTAATTGTATGGACAGTAGTAGGATTATAAAATGCTGAATTTAACTGCACAACAGCTGCTAGCATAGAGAACAAGGTCGGCAACGCCTGTAATTTCTTATCCATATTGAAGTAACCACCGGTAGTGAAGGCTGATGCTGATGATGATGCTTCTTTTCTTGTTTTCCAGAAAAAGGTTCGTGTCATAGGGACGTGACGAAACAGGGACCACTGACATTTATAAACATATAAACAGTGTCGATCTTTAGTCACAGTCAATGGTTGTGACTCATTAGACCCAATCAGAAGGCAAACCTGTGTTTAATCATTTTCAAAAGCCGCTTCTTCGCCTGTTCACACTAAAACACAATCCCAGAGATATCACAACAAAATTAGGTCAGCAGCGTTTTCAGAAATCTTTTTTAAGGGTTAAAAAATGTCGGAGTGGTGCGGAGTGCTGGGTGTAAACGTAGCAAAAGTTATGTGTTTTAAAATATATTAGTGTGGATTTAGCCTTAGAGAGTGATCTATGACCTAGTTTCCAGTACTCATAACAAAATTAAACAGACACTACTACAACAATGACTTGAATACAGTAAATCCACGTTATAGCATCAGTGCTATATTTAGAAAATATTACAAATAAACCAATAGTAGTTAAACCTGTGATGGAGTAATCAGGCCATATTAAGAAAAAAAAGGAGGAGAAGGATTTTTTTTTTGCATTTTGAGAATAAATTTGAAATGTCAACAATTAAGTCAAACTTTTAGTATTAGCCAAAGGTGGAGGAACATTGAAATACAATGAAATACAAGAATAAAGTCAGAATAGTATTTCAACTTTGTTCTCAACATTTCCTCTCTGTTCCTAACATTTATTGTCAAACTGCAAATGCAAATTTCCATTACATCTACCCATAAAATTCTTCGTATAATATGGATATTAGGTTATAACAGATATATAGACACTGGTGTTCTGCGAGAAAGTGCAGTACAGAACTGCCAAAAACAGTGTTGCTGTTACATAGTTTGTTCACCAGAAAGCCCTGACACTGACGTGTGTTTTTCAGCTATAAAATGTCCAAATCCTACATAATGAAATTCAAGAGATGCGTTTCAAAAATGTCTCTAATATCGATATTACCACTCACCATGTGGTAACTGTGCAGTAACTGAGGTTAATGGATCAGTCTGATTCATGATGACTGGTAGCATGTTGGTCTTCGATGCTCTGGGTGCAACATGAGCCAAGAGGGGCGGCCAGGGAAGGGTGGGGCAGGGAGAGCCACACAGTCAAAAAAACACCCAGTACGTCTCAGTACAGTAAGAAGAGGGAGAAGTAAAAAGAGGAGGGAATAAAGAAGGGAAATAAACAACAACTAAGTTCGTTTATGCCCAGTTTGTTTGGGCTCGGTTGAGGATTTGGGAATGCTACTGTGCTTTCCTATTAAAGAGGTGTGTGTGTGTGCGTATGTGTGTGTTTGTGGTTGTATGTGCATGTGTATCTATGTGAGTGACTGAGGGTTCATAGAAGAGAAGCTTATACAAAGGAGAAAAAATACAGAAACATCACTTTTTTTTTCAAAAATGTCCATGTAACTTAAAAACATCCACAATAAAAAGATTTTTATATATTATCTTCTTTATTTTTAGTTCGCTCCAGACTCCAAGTCATGGGCTGAAGATTGATCCTTCATCTTCCTCGCCCCTTTGATCCTCCAGAGAGGGATGAAGCTTGGACGAGGTGGAGGAGAAAGAGGAGACAGGGTTTTCAGCAAAGAGGAGCTTTTCTGTAAGTGCAAGGAGGTTCAATTCTCTCTGTTTTGCTTTTACTTTATAAAAGTCTCAACATAATTTGTTAATTTGAGTATCGCCTGACTCATGAGTCCAAGCCCTCGTAGAAGTCGTTGAAGAGGACTATCTTTTTTTCTTTATAAAACATTTTGACGGCAGTTTAGTCTTTAAAAGATGGGCTGACCAAAAACAACCACCAACAAACCTCTGTGGAAGCCTCCGAGTTGAATCACTTCAAGTCTTTGTATCACGTTACGAACGTCAAACACCTTGAAATTCACTGAAGACCTCAACCTAGTCTAACTGCTCCTCTAGAGGTGTTTTCTCACAGTCTTCTCACTGTCCTTGGAGGTTTGTCCTGCTTGCCGTGTTTCCTCCCTCGCTCTAGTCAGTCATGGAGGAGTTCTTGTAGACAGTTGGGGGATTTGAAGACCTCAGGAACTTCACTGTCCAGTTTGCAGATCACCTTGTAGATGGCCTTCTTCCAGGACGGGTCTGCGTCCTTTCCAGCCACGATGGCATTGAAGAACTCGCGGAGAGTCACCTGGGCCACCTCTAGAAATCGATCAGGAACCTGACAGAGAAAAAGGAAGTGGGGAGGAGGAGGGAAGAAAAAGGAAATCATGATTGTTGTGACTGCTTTTACGGTTTGAACCGAAGAGAAACTTCCTTTAATCACCTTCCCCTTTCTTATCCTAAAGTTAAAGTTACAACAGAGTATTTATGACTATAAAAAGCTTAACTGTCGTACTTCTGTATGAGCACATTTACATATTTTAAGTAGACAGCGTATTGTTTGGTCAAATGCACTGTATGTGGACACATGAACAATAAGCAGTATCTCATTCCGAAGCATTTATCTTCAACAGTCTCCACTGTTTTTGACAGACTTCTCACAAGCTTGAGGAACCTGGCTGCAGGAATTTGTTCCCATTCAGCCACAAAAGCGTTATGATTTATTTAATGGCACTTATTACAGAACATAAACAAAACATTATAAAGATGTATGCAAGAGAGGCTTTCTTCATGGGTCTCCCCCAGTGATAAATCACAGCAATCAAAAATACAAATAAAACAACTGATTACGATTTAGTGTTCAAATATTCAGTCTCAAAACCTCAAGTCATCATTCTGTAACAAAAGTCTGGGTCTGAATGAGGTCTTACACTGATAATGGGTGACAAGGCCTGGCTGGAAATCTACCTTCCAGTTCAGCCCAAAGGTGTTGGATGGGGTGCAGTCTATATAGACAGTGCAGTCTATATCAATAAATTGATATTTTTGACAACACCGATATATAACAATCAAAGAATATTCAACATTTTAAATGAGTAAATGATGTGCTACGGATGTTAAAAGTGAAGAAAATAAGTTAAAAATAAGTTCACCACATCAAACATCTTCAAATCATGAACAAGTTTTCAAATGCAGAGTTTTCTTCTAGTAAAGTGACAAAAAAATGATGAAGAATGAGTTGTGCGTGTGTTTCAGGTGTACATATCTTACTATTCCTGTACCAAGTTCTTCTTCAGTTCTGAACTTCCTCTAAATCTACTTCCCCTTTCTCAACACCTCCCAGCTGTGTGCGCGTGTGTTTGGTGTCAGAGTTCCTTATGCACACACTCGCACGTAATGACACAGTCAGTCCTTGACAATGGCAGGTGAACAGTTGTCTGTGATCTGTCACCGTCTGTGTGTGTGTGTGTGTGTGTGTGTCAGAGTTTAAACAAGAGCGAAGGGATTGCAGGGATCCAATTGTCCTTTCCACATGCAGGCATAAATATACTGTCATCACAAGGCTTTGTGTGTGTGTTTTAATGCTGTGTGTGTGCTCGTAGCAGTGTTTGACAGCAGAACAATGGCACACACACACACAAGCACACACACTTGCACACACACACATTTTTCATTCTTTCTTCTGCCCTTTCTCCCGGGGGCAAGATCATTCAAAGACACTAAACAACCTGACTTGGATTCTCCCCTCCTCCTCTCTTTTTTTCTTCTTCTTTGTCTCTTTTTCTTGCATGCAGATGCACACACACACTAACACACACACACACACACACACAGGGGGCTGACTCTTCCAGACGAGGTACATGCACCTATACACCCCAACAAACACACACACACGCGCGCACGTAGAGGACGACAAGAGTGCCGTCTGGGTGTAACCCCGTCACGCGTGGCAGGACATGCCAAGGTTAGCCGCCACCAGAACGGATGAATCACCCCACACACACACTCACACACACACACACACACACACACACACACACACCCTAAATGATTCCCTGGACTCTCATATACTCTGTCTACCCTCACCTACCCTCTCTCTCTTTTTAGCTGGCCCCTTGAGACCACAGTTATTTCAATGAGGCCCTCTGTCACTGTCTCACTATAGACACTACTGTACGCACACACTCTTCCTCAAACACACACAGAGAGAAAAGATTAAACTTTACAGGTGATATCTACGCCAATGCAGACATGGTAGATTTTACAAATTTTTAAGTTTTCAAAGAAAAGTTCAGGTCTCAGGTCTTATTTTTGTAGTTCTGGTCGTCATTGCTATCACTTATGGTCACATCTACCTCAGAGTAATTGCTTTGGTATGGCAGAACAGTAAAACATGCCATAACAAAGTCCAACAGGGTAGAAACAAGAGGTGAGATGATCAGAAAACGTTGTTAAACAAACCATCAATTTTTCCAGATCATCTGAACCATTGGTTCTGACTCCAGAAAACTTCATGTGGTGTCTATGTATGTTCTAAGGGGTATAAGAAAACTTAAATGCATTAGAAAAGTACACAGGTAAAACAACCAAAGAATGTGGATTTGTGAAAAAAGAAGCATATTAAGTATGTATGATTGTTGTATGTATGATCTTATATATATATTAAAAAAAAATCTTCTCAAAATTCATCCAAATCGCTCTTTTACACAAACGTCCTGCAGTTTTTAGTTTTAGTTTATTTTACTACTTGGGTCAATTGTGCAGTTTATCACTTTTTCTCTACTGTTATTGTTATGTATGCATTGAATATAATATGAAATATCAAGAAAATATGTCATTTAGTTAGGAGTTAGTTATTCCCTGAAGGAAAAAGTTTGGGGAACATTGATCGAAACCACTTTTTTGGGGGTGATTCAGTCAGAATACCTGTCAAAATAATCACAATATGTTATTTTTATTTTAGGTGTCATTCAGCCCTACTGCTGCTGCTTATGAGATCTCGGCAGTTAACTTGGACTACAGTTCTTTTATTAGAGATAGGAATGATGGCCAGAACTACACAAAATAAGATCCCAGTTGTAATTATTACTGTAGGAATTATCCCTTCAAACAAAAAGGGGTGAAAAAAAAAGAAAAAGAAATAATCATTAAACCTCAGCAGGTGTCAAAACATTTCTGTAATTTTAGTAAAACCTTCTTTTACCTTCGCAAGAAAACACAGAAAGCCCCAAAGTCAGTCTGCTGTTTTTAATAGTTGCTGTGAAAGTGCCCAGAGGGACAAATAAAAGTTGAAACCTGAGCTTGATCTTGAAGATGAATGTGCCTTTGAGGCGTCCTCTCCCTCCAGGATTACATCCCTCCAGCCTTTAGTTGTTCAAATTTGCTCTCATCTTTAAAAAAAGACTTTTTTTTTTTTTTGACATCTGCCCAGAACATCTTAATATTTCTTTGCTTTTTTGACCTCTCGCTCAAATTGAATCTTATTCTAGTTACTTTTACTATCAAGAGATGCATCAGTGAAACACATAAATTGCAGGGGTCTTGCTACAAAACCTGAATGCCCTAACTGAATATTGGTTTCAGTTTTATTTAGATTTTATTTACCTTTCTCATTAAATCCAATAAACACTTTCCACACTGACAAAGAAAGACCCACAGTCTTAACAAGCACCAGCACACATCTACTCCACATGAACGCAAAAGCTCAACATCTGTATCTTCATATCTGATCAACTGAAAATATGTTAAATGTAAATTAACAGTCAAGGTGACCAGACGACAATGAGTAAAATGAAGCATTAGTGTCCTGGTTGTGCTTACAAGATGCATGAACCATTACGCATAGTTGACAGGTGTGTTACAGTCATTTTAAATGTCTTCTCAGCAGCTTAGATTGTCATTTTTATCACAAATTCTCCCCCCGGTGCACTTTCTGATTTTTACACATCAGTAATATGTATACATATTTTATAAAAAAGACCCAGGATATTTACCTAAAAGCAGGAATTATATCCTTCATAAGTAATTTGATCACTTGTTCATGCGATCTATTTTTATAGTTAATTTTGTGACAAACAGGACAGGATTTGGGATTCAAGACTTTCCTGAATTTTTCAGGATGTCTGGCCAATCTAATACCCATAGATCTCCCTGTCTTTTATCATTCTTCAACTGATACCTTCCACAACTAAGCAATCTTTTAGATTGTAACCACTCATTAGTTATTGTCCCTAGGTGGCATTATTGTCCACATGACAAAAAACAAAACAAAACAAAGCCTCAAACTGGGTTCAAGTATGTATAATATGTGTAATATTTCTTCCCATATTATGTCAAATTGAGTTTATTTATTATTTTCAATGGCTATTTTCGTTGTAGTATAGGAGGGTGTGTGGATTTCCAATGTTTAAGAGTTTCTTTAATATGATTGAAGAAAAGAGAGTAATCGTTGATCTGTTGTTTGATATCTCAATTGCAAAGCGCTGTGAAACAAAAACCGCCATGCACAGTGGGACAGTGAGAGATTCAGTGACTTTGACCTCGGAGGGCCCTGACCTGAGTGTTTTTGTGTTGCAGCGCCAGCACTGTATCATTCAGTGCAATGATTGGTGTGTTTTAAAAATGTTTCAGGGGTGACGCGTGTCATTGTCGTCGCAGCGGCAAGAGGCTGAAACAAGACGACGACGGGGAGAGAAAAAGGACACTGCTGATTCACAGAGAGGTAGGAAAACATGAACAGAGAGAAGAGGGGAGATTGTGTGTCTCATTGGGTATCAGCTCGACTGGACAAACACACAAACACACATGCAGACACACACTTGGGTCCAGATGCCCAGATTTCTCTGGCCATCGTAAATCAGTCCAATAAAGAGATCTAAATTAGGCCATCATCAATACAGATGGGCCTGTTTCCCCCGTGTGTGAGTGTGTGTGTGTGTGTGTGTGTGTGATTTACTCCTGGCTTGGATCTTGATATGGCGTCTAGTTGCCAGGAGAGACAGAGCGGGCGAGGAATGGGGGGAAAGTGGGAAAGAGAAAGAAAAGATAAAGAGGAAGAAAGACACTTGGTTCCCAGTAAACATAATTCGCATGATTGCTCCGGTTTGGTGGGTAAATATTGGATGAAGGGAGGCTCAATTACTCTCTCTTCACACACACACACAGACACACAGATGCACACACACACAGAAGGACAAGAGCCTGTAAATCTCTAAATCGCTGCCCAACAAAGAGGCCTACTGGGACGAGGCCCTCCCTCCCTCTTTTTTCCTCTCGCTCTCTCCTCTTCGTCCTCCTCGTTGGCTCTTCAACCCCTTGAATCTTCTTGGAAATATGAGAAAATTACAAGTGTACTGAGTGATTATTCTAGTTCATTGCAGGCATGCAAAATGCTGACGGCAGCCTTTGCTGCTTTCAAGAAATATTACCTGCATTACTTCATTTGTTTTTGTTTTCCTTTTGCATTTACTGCTTATTTTTCCATTCTGTTGCATGCTATTGTTATTTGCATTTGCAAATTTATCAATCTTTGCCTTTTGGTTTTATCATCCACATCTCTGTTTCACTGTCTCATTTGCATCTTAGCTATGTTTTGTTATGGATGGAAAGTAATGACGCATATTATCAAATTATATGAGGGTCACGTGCAAAGACACATTCATCCAAAAACAGGAAGCTTCTTGCAATTGTTTTTATTTTAGTTTCATGAATAGTGTCAGTTGTTGATATATTGAACTACAAGTAGTGATGTCAACTTCAAGTTCCATAACTGGAACCGTAAATATACATCATAACGATGAGATTTGATTTTTTTTTTTTTCCAAGGGTTACTGCCTGGTTTCCACTTGTGAATCTAAAAAAAAAGTATCCCTGTCTGTATAATCTTTCCATAAAATTGTGTTGTAAAAAAGATCCTGACTGACTGTGCATTGTGGAAAGTGATGAAGACATGAATTCAGGTTGTTTGTTAATCATCATCAGTAAACAGCAGGACCTGCTTGGCTGTCACTGCCAGAGATGGATGCTGTTTCACTTGGGAAGTGTGCCGAAGTGTCAGTACTGGTTGTTGGCGATATATAAATTACAATAATATAAAATAGGCATTTTTTCTCATATAAGTTGCCAAAAACACTACCTACTACCACATTACTGTTGTTTATTCTGATAACACAGCTGTGTGGGGTTAAGTGTGGGTCGTTTCTCTTTTATTTTGAAAGCCCAGCGTTATCCAGTGAAGGATCTGTTGTTGTCAGACTCTGATGGTTCACTCTGAAGCAAATGGAGAGAAATGTTGCAGATGATTTGATATAAAATTGACCTGAAGTTACTTTTGGTTTGTAGTTTGTTTTAGGCAGACTGGGATTCATTTCATCATAGCTATTTACAGGAGTTTTAGTGCTACCTGTTGTTTTGTCTGATGTCTTTTTTTGAATTATTATGTTGAATGAGATTAAGCTGTTTGGAGGAGTAAAGTATGATGTGAAGTGAAGAGTCTTAGGGCTGTGAAATTTAGATTCATGGAACTGTTGCAGTTATATTACGATCTTGCTCAACAGAATTTGCTGTTCCCTAAACATGGTGTGATTTTTCTCCTTCCAGGAAACAAACAATCAGTTGCATTCTGTGTTTCTAGCAGCAACAATAACAACTGTACTGTAAACATGAGCATGAGTAGTGAAAACACAAAAGAGCGCCATCGGCAGGAACATAAACCATCACTAGAAGACCTCTAGTGCAGAAAGAGCACAGCAGTAAGCACTTAGCAACAGTGACGTCCGCTTTGCTAATTTAGTCATTTTTTACAGTGCAGACCACAAGCACAAAAGGGCAGTGTTGCACTAAAAATTATTTTTAGAATAAAGGAGAGCCTTTTATAAGTAGGTTACTTCTTTATAGATACACTGCCCCATTTTAACACAGACTTAAGTTACACACTCAGGTCGAGCATCAACACGGACAGCAACATCACGCAGAAAATATATTTGTATAACTTATCAATAACATATCATTACAGTTTGGCACAGCGGCATATTCGGTCACTCACACAAGAAAACCTCAGCAAGCAGAGGAATCACTGTTACCAGTTTTGGTTCAATTCAAAACACCATGAGCACTTTGCTCGCAATCTCTGCTGCAGGTGTTCAGCCACAAAAATATTCCACTTTAAAATCTGTTCTTCTCACAACTAAGGCGTGTTTCTCATCCAGACAAAGTTACTCGCACTGAAGGATCCATGACAAATCTTGTCTTTAAATGCTACTGTTCCTGTTCATTCTGTACCAAAATCAAATTCCACTGATTCTCATACTGCAATTATAGGACGTCTTGTATTCGGCTATTAAATTACACTGTGTTTCTGCAAATAAGCATGAGCTAATTCCAGAAAATCAGCTTCTTTCTAGTAGGGCTGTACCTGACTGAATTTTGTTAGTCAAATTCGATTGGGCTGTTCAATACAAAGACTCGACGATTTGTTCATTTTTTCCCTTCCATATCAGCCTAAATGAGTGTTTTACTAGACTTTGCATTTGTAAGCTTCTGTTTTATCCTGTTACTGTAATGCAAAGTGACAGACAAAAAGACAAAAAGAATAAAACAAGCAAAGAGATGTCCGACTGATCATTTGAAACTGTCTTTCAGAGGACAAACAAAGTATTACTCAAAAGCCTAAAGATGAAACATGACAAAAGAACGCAAATTGATAGTAAAATCCTTTATGATAAAATCCTTGAACCCAGAAGAAAGTAAGATCTTATCTTTGTCTTGCCTCTGTGTCCTAGACCTAAATGAGCTCAATTTAAGACCAATGTGGGACTTTTACCATATTCTCATAACTCATTAAATTCACCTCCTGAATAGTCTCGTCTCAGCCTGAGACTAATTTGAGACCAATTGAAGATGTACTTTTTTGGTCTCACTGCACTGATCTTAAATGTGTCTTAAATAATCAGCTCTTGAGATAACAGTGAGATCTAAAAGTAAACTCTTAAATGAGATCTTAAATTTGTCTCAGTGGTCAAATCTTGTTGCGCTCATACGCTCATCAAGGAGAAACCGCTGAGACCTCTGAGCTCAGCAAAAGATCTCCTGCTTTTCTTAAGTTTTGCTCCTTTCCTCTCCTAAAGGGGGTTTAGGAGAATCACGTGAGACCTCAGTAAGCTCAAAATAAGAGTCTCATAAGACAAAGCAAAGACGATTGTGAGAAACAAAATTCTTTTTTCTTCTTTATGAAAAATTGTGAATTTAGGACTCAGAAACGAAAGAAATTATGTGATCAAATGGAGATGTTTTTGCTGTGTGAGGTCAAGTCTCTAATGAATAGTGGCAGGAAGTGATAGTTGTTAAATAAGCTCAGTAATAAATGGCATGTTTTGTTGTCATGTAAATTCTCCAACCACTTTCCTGACTTCTGTTTTATTTTAGCATCTTTTCTTTCTTAAATCTTGCTCATTTCTCCTCTCCTATCCCAGTTCATCCCCACCTCCCTTCTTTCATTCCCCTCCTCCCCTTTCCTCTGAAAATAAGCCACTCCTCTCTCTCCCTCTCTGTCTCCTGAAGGATTAATGCTTTTTTCTCCTCACGCCGTCACCATGAGACTGATGGAGACGTCTGGGCCGCGTGCGTGTTTGTGTGTCCTCAGTTGACTCTACCTATTCACCTCTCCATACGTCTTTCCACCTGCCTATCTCTCTGTTTCCATCCTCACCCGCTGTCTTGCACAGAAAGGAAACACACACACACCAGGCTCTTAAGAAACACTGTGCAAACACCAGATGTTTGATTCTCAAGGTGTACAAACAGAAAGAGGCTGTATTTGTGTGTGTGTTGCCTCTGTTTTCTATTTTACCTGAAGGCCTTCTACCTCCCTCTATCAGTGTAGGAGACGCCGACAATGTTGACACACGTGTAGTGATTTTATGAGCTCACGTTTACGTGTGTTACTCGATCATTGATCAGCTTGCTTGTCCCTTTCAAACCATCTGTCTATTTCTAGTCTTGATGCAAGGTGTTGCTCTTTTCAATTCCCGATGACCCTCGCCCCACAAACACACACACACACACACACATGCACACACCTCAACACTCTATTTTGTTGCCATTCATTTACTGTGGCCTTGAGGTCCACTTTGCTGTTGGTCAGTGGAGTATTTTTCTATCATCGAGACAATACTGGAACTCTTTCATGTGCTGCTCCTTCTGTGGACTGAGCAAATGCTCTGTGCCTGTGTGTGTGTGTGTGTGTGTGTGTGTGTGTGTGTGTGTGTGTGTGTGTGTGTGTGTGTGACTGAGTGGACATATCATTTTTGTGCCAACACACAAGCATCTGCTTCCTTTTTCCTCCTCTTCGCTCTCACTCTCCCTCTCTTTCCCCACTATCAGGCCTGGCTTTAGTCACACACACACACACACACACTCTGGCAGGAAAATACGAACACACAAAGAAACACACATCCAGACTTGGGACTCTTTCTCTTCTTCGTCTATTTCCTGTCATCGTTTCTCCTTCAACAGGAACTAAGGAATGGAAATTCCAAGCTTGACACTGTAAATCATCTTTGTGTATTGTAGATAGAGCGGTGATTGCTGGGAGTGATAATGGAAGTGAAGACAGACTGTAGCTCGTAGTGGCCTAACACCTTATGCTGGTTTTTCCATCTCTGTCCGCAGTCCTTTTTTGCTATCTGGGTCTTAAAGGATGATGCTCCATTAAACATTAAAAGGACACTCCTTAATTTGTGTCCAAAACATTGTTGTTTTGGTTTGAAACTGAATATACACACCCCTCCTGCACGCATGTGTGTTCTCCTGTGAGCCCAGCTTTTGTTTCCTCTCCTGCTGCCACACACACTTGCTGACAGTCTGTAACTGTACCCTATTAGGATGATGTTAGTGTGTCAGACAAACAGTGGTGGAACGTATCCAAGTACTTTTACTGAAGTACTGCACTTAAATGCAATTGTGAGGTACTTTGAGATGAGGTATTTCCATTTTGAGCTACTTTTATACTTTTACTCCAGTTCAGATGGAAATATTGTACTTTCCGCTACACTACATTTATTTGACAGCTGTCGTTACTTTTCAAGTAAAAAAAATAGTTATCCAATATTTCACAAAAAATCAAATATTAGTAAAAGTTCAAACGATTAATAGACATCAGTAAAGCAGAACTTTATTTTCCTTCTTTCCTTGCCAATTAATCATCTCAAATTTATTTTGTGACATCTTGGAGGGCCCCAGCCCTTACACTGGGAAACACTGGACCTA
>JAJHUR010087133.1:0-41291 GCA_027495735.1 Lutjanus campechanus | reverse complement strand
GTTTTTCATTGTGCAACAGAGCTCTGCTTAATTTTAAATGTGGGTTTACTCATTTTAAACCTAGTTTTGCCAAACTCTGATTAGAACAAATCTTAAATTAAATTAATTTTTGTTGGTGCAACCCATTCAATATTGGTGGTGGTATTTATTGAGCATATGAGCTGAGTGTGATGTACTGCTAAAATGTATGTGGTTTGTCAAAAAATCCAGGGGGATAAATATAGTAAAATTTCATTAGAAAACTGAAAGATTGAAACTCTGTAAACAAATTATTTTAGTGCATATAAAGTAAAAATTTCCATTCTTTGCACTGTTGACTGCCTGGAGACCCTTGAAAGAAAGCTAAAATATGTCTCTCCATTTGACACCATTAGCAACTGTTAACACATAACCTTTGGCAGCGCTGGCCAACCGCTCCGCACCATTTTAGGCATCTTTTGCAGCAGCAGTTGTGAGCTAAGGATTTGGACAGTTGGAGAACAGAGACAGGGGGAAGAGGGCATGATAGTAGATAAAGTGAAATGAACATGTTCACATGTCTGGCGGTGGGATGCTTTGTTTGCACACTGTGACCCTGAGATGCAATGTCTCAGGGCTACCCAACTGTTTGTTTTGTGCCCTCTGATCCATTGCGTTTCTGGCCAAAATAACAAGCTTGGTTATATTTTTCTTTTTTCTTTGCATTATAGCCTCATGGTAAAGAATAATAGATTTTGAAGTGAATACACATATGTTCTAGTCTGTGTTATTGTTCTGCGTTATGCAGCAGGCAGTAGATTGTAATAGCCGAGCTGAAAGGGTGATATTAAGATAACCTTGGGAGAGAAGCGATAACACGGCCATGGGCATCTGTCCTTCCTGCCATCACTAACCCACTGTGACATTTTGGCTGAGGAACGGCTCAAGCTACAGCAATAACAGCTTATTTGCACTTTTTATACAAAACTTGAAGGGATATCTTTTTTCCTTATCGTACACTTTTAGAAACTGCCTCCTTAGCCGGCTTGTATTGTGATATGCTGCTAGCCATTAGACTATGGCGAGGTAATCCTGACAAATACAATGAACAAATCAAGGATATTAGTGCTGTGATGTGCAGTCGATAATATTTGGCTTCATTAATTCACATGCCCTGAGATGACATCCAGCCCCTATTAGGTTTGAAATCTCATCCCCTTCTCCTTTATACCTCAGCTGTGGCTCAACCAAGCAGCCAAGCAGATAATACGCTCTGAGCTCTGAAACATGTACCATTATAATTAGCTTTGTCAGGTCCTAGCCCCTACAACCCTCATGCAGATAATATGATAATATGTCTTCATAACCGGCTGACCTTACATGCTCAATATTTCTCCCCTTATGAAGATTACATGTCAATAAAGTAATTGAGTCCCGGGGTGTGTGGCAAGTGAAGATTTAGGTTATTGGACTTTTCGGGGCAGTGATGTACGAGCGTTATTATTCTACCTGTCAGGGGATGTGCAGGGGGCTGGGGACAGTCCGAGAGTGTCACGGGGGGAAAGGAAAGGAGAGGAACGGAGAGGGAGACAGAGATAAGGCCAAAGAGAAAGAGAGGGGAGGGCGCAGAAAGAAATGAAATGAGCCAAAGAGAGAAACTGTGAGGGGAGAGTGAGGGAGACGGAAATGAAGAGAGGAGGAAGGAGGGAGGACTGGGGAGAGCAGAAGAGGCGAGATCATTTCTCACAAGGGGGGACAGATCCACAGTTAATCATTCCCTCATACCTCCATCTCTCTGTCCCCTCCCTCACTCTCTGCATATGAACAGGGGATATGTCATATTAATTAAGAGAAGTAGAGTTACAGTGGAGTCATCCGTCTGAATGGGGCACAGGGAGGCCAGAGGGGCATGAAGTATTCCACACAACACAAACCCATCATCACCTCTGCCTCACACCTGATTGGCTACTGTGGGCTCATCAGTTTAAACGCTGGCAGGAAATGACGGCATGTAATTTCACAAGACCATAATTTTGAGCAGCATATGATGTCACCAAGAATACATTTTTCATCTCTTTAACCTTATTTATAGCATTTCTAGGTTTACATGTATGCTCACTTACTGCCATAAAGACTTAAGAACAATTTGAAATAATCTTACCACAAATCACATTGGCTACAGCAACAGCAATGTAATTTACTAAACCATAATCTTATTTCGAAGGACCACACACATTAAAGTTATAATATGTAAAATTTTGGCATTAAAATTTATTAAAAAAAAGATCTAGACCTATGTTATATATTTTGTTGAATTATGTACCTACATTATGTCAAATGTTTCCAACAATGGCCTAACCCAGAGAAATCCATAATTTATTTGAGGAAATAGTGTGTTTCCTACCAGCAGCTACTTTAGAGGAAACACAGGATAGATACATCAGAGAGTGAGGAAGGAAGTTGGTGAAGTGACCAAACGTAACATGAATAGAACTTAAATACCTTATCCATGGACATGATTTTGGCCTAACTCATGTCAGATAGATTTTCATCTGATTCATCTGATCTGACCCAATTACTTACCAACATTATCAAACTATGCTTTTTATATTGTTTTAATGTGAGACACCCCTACTAACAGAACTTACACGCTGTGTGTTTGTTCAAGTTTTCTGTAAATGTGCCTGAGCCAATCAACTAATTTTCAAATACAGTCCTTTAGCAAAATGTTCTAAAACCAATATACCAATTCATGCTGTATATACAGTATGTATGAATCAATGAATATATTCAATTAATTTTTACCTGTTGTCGAAGGGATAACTCAAGTAAGTATAAATTACAGGAATTACTTACTGAGTATCATACACTGTATAAACGTAGACATAGTCTCTGTGATGTCAGCCATAGGTTTTTGAAGAGCCATTGTGAAGCTCAAGGTAATGGCTCTGGCCGTTGGTATCACGGCGTTGCTCGACTCCAATGGATGTATAAGAAAACCTAGATACGGCGTTTCTGCTCAAACATGCTTCCAATTTTGCCCTGTGGCCACTTGCCGTATTGCGCAAAAAATTCCCTTTGCGTTCAAAAAAGCATGGAGGTTTTGAATTTTTAAAACTTTATGTGAGCTGAGAAAAGCAGTTTAAAAATACCTGACATCATCACAAATTAAAGTCTATGGGCTGAGTGGGCACTCGTGGGCAGGGCCAACATGAGAAACACTACTGTGCATAATTCAGTGGGGCGCTTACCCCAGAAACAAACCAGGAGGCTAAAAAACTTTTTTTTCTGTGTGCGCCAGGGTGTAAGTATGTTTATTTCTTACGGAGCCCCTAAAGTTCCATAAAGGAAAAAAAAAAAAAGCTATATTGTGCGCTCGATTTAGTATCTCAAGCTCACAAGATACTAAAACGTTCCCTCGCTTTAGCTAAATCATGCGCCCGAGATACAATTATTTCCCACGCTTTGATTTGTTCATGCATATGGCTCTCTGTACCGACCACTTCAGATGTTCACAGCTGCACCCGTGATATCTATAACGAGGGAATGAGTTGTATATCGTGCGCTCAGTTTAGTATCTCGAGCGCACGATATAGCTTTTTTTTTCTTTATGGAGCTTTATGGGCTCTGTAATTTCTGCTGTAAAATTGAGGATTTTAATGTAGGGGTCTATGAGCACTGACTCACCTTTAGAGACAGCCTCAAGTGGACATATAAGGAACTGCAGTTTTTGGAAAGTCCTTGTTGGCTTCATTTTTCAGCACAGGAGATTGCCGCTTTGTGAATATGCAAACTGTGCATATACACATGTATATTCACATGTGCATTTATAAATAAACATACTATATATGTGTGTCACCTCATTGTGGTAACTTATTAATGCTCCACCATGAATAAAGCAATATCTTCAATATGTGGCATTAACCACGTTTCATTTTTGCTTATTTCTAAAAATTTATATAGACAAAAAAACACTTCTGCTTACTGTATCACCAATACTGTACAATACACATTCAGTGTACTTTTTTTTTTTTACACTTCATCAACATCCTGTTTCACAACATACTGTAAAGGTAAAATCCCTCAGCTCAACCGTGCATGTATGTAGTGACCTGTCCTTTTTTCTTTTCCTTTCTTGCCACAAATAGTGAAAAATTGTGCTAAATGCCATATGTCAAGGTACTGTTTTGTCCATCATAATTTGACTGTCAGTGCTAGAGACAGAGGAAATGGGATGTGAAAATGAGTGTGGTCGATTGAGGTCCAACAATGAAGGTTACACACGTTTTCAGCTGCAACAGAGACAGGAGCAGGGGACACACAAAGGCAGGGTGGGAGAGCAATGTTAAAGGATATTTTACCATGTCCTTTTGGATTAGGCCTGGAGATTGATATCTTCCAGTCAGATGAAGCTCTGATGTGAGTGATCCAGCCCCTCCATCATTGTGACATGCAGCTCTTGGCTAACACTCATCCGTGTTGATGGGCACACCCTACGCCACAAGGGCCCTGGCTAACATACCCACCTTCTTCTCTCCCCATCTCTGTCCGCCTCACTCTGCCATCTCTGTTCTTTTATTTCTATTGCCCTTCTCCCCTGTTTTCTGTCACCATGTCATGTCCAATCACTGTTTGGCTGGCCAGGCACTCAGTCGGGCAGGCAGGGAGCAGGAGCCCCAGGTAGAGAACTGCCTAACAGGCGTCAGGATGGGCACTGAAATGACTCTAATAATGGGGTCCCCGTGTGGCCCAGACAGGCCAGTCAGTTAGCAGGGCCAGGATGGGGAGTAATAAGTGTTTGATGTCTGCAGGGGAAGGAAGTGTGAAGGAGTACAGCCAACCCTGGGCACTCCGGTCAGGCAGGTGCAGCCAGCCAGGGTCTGAGGGGAGCGGCTGTGGAACAAGACGTCAGATTAGTATTGATATGTGTCACGCTGGAGGTTGCCGGGCTGTTTGTTTAAGAGAGTGTCTCAGAGTGGTAGCAGCCATGCAGTAATTGATGTCTAACTCAAGAAGAGAAGCTAGAGGACAACCTGATGTGTCTGGTGCTGAGTGAAAGGCAAGACCTTTGTGAAAGAACAACCGTCGTCAATTTTATGGTGTGATGAATGAAGAAAATACCTGTATTATCTGTGCATGTCTTTATGCATGTGTAAAATTCCAGCAGCAGTTCCTCTCATGGCTAAATTTGCTGGCCATCTTTGATTTGATGGAAATTGCCACTGACAGGTAGCGAGGTGCCATTTTGTCCACTGATGCATGAAGTCCATCATTGTCTGTGTAGTTGAGTTTAGTTAACATGGCACTTAGCGACTGACATTGCTTTAGAGCCGGCAAAACACTGTCATTGCCATGTCATTTATCTTTTGCTAACCAATTTTTGATGTTTTCCTCTGTGAATGCCTCACTGAACACTTCCAGCATTTTACAGTAGGCTTGCTCAGCCAGACAAGTTTCGGTGCCCTCTAAGTATAAACTGTATTTCAAGCCCTTATATCAGAGGCAGTAGGTTGCCCAGCACACTGGTGGACTGAGGGGAGGACCTGTATTTGAAGAAATTCTTCAAACATGCCCTCTAGGGTGCCCTTCCAGCGGATAAAAGACAAAATAGTGCCCTTTAGAGTGCCCCTCACTGGACAAAATGTAGTACCGTGACTTAAAGGATGTAGTGGACAAAATGTGATGAGGTGCCCTCTAGAGCATGGCTCTTCAACAGGGTGTCCCATAGGGGGTCCTCAGAGTTACTGCAGGACAGCATTTTTTATTATTATTAATTATTATTTAAAAATTCCTGAAAATACACATTAACATGAATCCAACATATTATTAGAAAAGATAAATCGACCTATTCATTAAAAAAAAAACACAACACTGACAAAAGGTAACCCATTGATTTTCATGCAATCAAGTGAGCGAGCTAACCTGCTAAATCACTGTGTGGCACCCATCCATTACCGGGGACTCGTTATCTACTTATCGCTGAAACATTTTGGGGGTGGTCCCTGCTCCATCTGTCTATCGACTAAGGGGTCTGTGGCCTGAAGGGTGCCCTTTCAGTGGACAAAATGTGAAAAAGTGCCTCATAGGGAGCCCTTCACTTGGACAAAAGTGCCCTCTAGGTTGCTCTTCCAGTGGATAAAAGGCAGTGCAGTGTTATATCAGCTGCCTTACATGCGAGAGAATTAGTTGGCCTCTGTGTGCTTTTAAATGGTTAAATAAATCATTTTTCCTCCATAATAAAACAACTTTAATCTAAACTTGAGATTGGAAACTGTATTACAATAAATGTATTATGACTTTTGGCACACTGGGACCCCACCGCATAGAGGTGGAGCCCTTCTTATTTTTTTCGCCCCTGCCCTTCAGACAGCCTGAGTCCGCCACTGGCCCAGCACCTTCCCCTGATAAAGCCACTGCTGTCCTTTCTAGTATGGCTATCTAGTAACAAGCTACTTCCCTTTGAACAGTTTTATGTGGTTGTAATTGACCTGACAATGGGGTTCATTATGCAGTCCCTTTCATGCTGTTTTGCCTGATAATTATTATTTAATGTGTTCGGATGGAGAGCATCATTAATTCATCCCTTCCTCCAATGTCAAAGAGATGAACAGTGAAGTTATCACTCTCTGGTGATTAATATTATGCTCTTTTGTTATTGAATCCTGTCCCAGTGATTAAACCTTCATTGAGTGACTCACCAGCCGCTCTTATTAACGGCACCATTACTGAACGCAGCCAAACCTCTAATTGCGATTTTCACTTTTTCTTTCTATTTCGGTCAGAGGTTTGCACCACTTATCTGTGCTTTTCTTTTAATTAGAAATCCTGGGTGTAATGAAGAACACAATCGATCAGTGTCAGGCTGTGTGGTGTGCATGTGTGGTGATTTGTGATCCACATGTTGACGGAGAAAATGAGCGCTTATGATTACTGGCGTCATTAGTGGCTTCATGTGCCCTTAAGGGTAGACGAACCCTCGCAATAACTCTGGCCATAAATAACCAGCTTGTCATTATTGTGCTTACAGGAGAGTTTTTGTTTTTTTCATATGCAAGGTCTGTGTTGTCAGTGAGTTGGCTCGAGGATGCCTCGAGAAAGGCGCTCCAAGGGGACTTAGGACTTTGTAAACTGTCCCCCGCCTTAAACCACCCTCCTCTTATCTCCGTACTCCAGAGCTACTGTAACCAGTGTTCTCTCCTGGCTCCTTGTGGAATAAATGTCACAGAAATTAATTTCACCATTTTTTTTTTCATTAGACCCCCCACAACGGTAATCTCTTTCTTCAGTCAAAATTTATGTGCCCCTGAATTCAATTTCCTTCTCATCCTCATAAGTTGGAAGTACAAAGACTGATAGGCATTCATCTGGTTATAACTGTAATTCACCCATCAATGAATAATGCCATCCTCAATTTAAAGTGTTTGATTATAGCCATTTAGTGAGCTGACAGTGACGGAGTGTCATTTTTCATACGCGAACCAATGTTGCTGATAAGCTCAAAACACAACAGATACATACAGTATGCACTCCACTGCATGTCTAATTATTGATTTATATGTTTTCTTCCACATATTAATTAAATTTCTTTGTTTACTCCATCAATATTGACTTTAATCACACAACCTGCCTCTTCTATAATGGTAGCTCTCAGTTCCTGAAGTATCTAAAAACATACAGAATGTGTTATTGTTGCACTTTAAGGAGAATCATGTGGCAAAATCAACCTGGTATTGATCAGAGCTGGTTGAGCCACGACCCAGCAACTTTCCCCTGACAGCCTATCAGCCTGTGGCAATAGCAAATCTTTCAACTCTCCATCTACCGCACACACACACACACATAGTCTCTCAGTTTTTTACCCTGTGTATGTGTATGTGTGTGTGTGTGTGTTTTTTTATCTGAGTCATGCACACAGTTCTTAAATCTCTGCTCTCTCCTTTTCTATCTCATTTTTGGACTCTTTCACCCCAATAATTTAACACTCCACACCAAACTATGAGGTCAAAACAAACAACAAATACAATACATCACAATGAATTAAAGCTCAAGAATGTGGTTGCATTAGGGATGCACGCAATTAGTCAAATAAACAATTAAATGTTACTATCCTCTCTAGTCAGCACCAGAAATACTAGTTGGTTAAAATAATTATTAATATTTTATTATGGACAGTGCAGCCCATCCTCAACAGAAAAATATGCATGTTGGTCAAATGTGCAAGCAGCTTATAAACGGACTGATATGTCCATTTATTGTGGACCTCTAGTAGTAAGTATGACAGGAGAAGTATAAGGAGCAAGACAATCAGCACATGGAGGAGGTGGGGTGGACTGATAGCTTAAGAAAACACGGGACTTTCATCCAGGCAACTGAGGTTCAAGTCCTGTGTGAAATGAAAAGTAAATGTATTGTTATTAAAAGTTTTGAGTGACCTAAGATTTTTTATGACTATGACTTACGTTGCATCATGTGACATATGTAATGAAGTCATTTTAGCCCAAAACACAATCTTTCTCAAAACCTAAGTAGTTTTTTGTGCCTAAATCTAAACAAACTGTAACTGTTTACAACATAAACCAAGTATGTAATGTCATATGAGTTATGGCACATGACTTACATAACGTAGTTAAGTTCTTGAATGAATGTGTTGGTACAACATTGGTTAACTGTTGCCTCTAAGATGTAGGTGATGCAGACCAGCCAGTTTTCTCACTTTTTAGATCAGTTGACTAGTCTAAATGGAAACTTCGTTTAATCAGCGGGGAAATTAGTCACCAGGAACATGCGTAGTTTGTATACATTGTTTGTTAGTATATATACTGTGGTGGAGAAACATGATGCTTGAATAGGTGACAGACTAACCACTGACTGACAGGAAGTACACAACATGCCAGGCTGCCTGGTGAGAAGTATTTGGGAAGTCTGACGTCCAAGCCTCATCAAGTGTCAACAGAGAAGGCAACAGTTATGTTGTCTTTCTCCAGTGTGATGGACAGGTGTATCATTGTGGCAGCTTGTTAAACTTAGACTGTTACTGCAATTTGTGATCAATTCAGCAACTGATAGCTAGTAGTAGGTACAATTCCTTGTATTTTTATGTAACTGCACCATGTACTGTATTTAAAAGTGTATTTTTAGTACTCATTTAAAGCTACTGGATGTTTTACTGTCCTGCTGCCTTGCTGTGGCTCGTTAGAGTGCTTCTTCTGTTGTAGGCAGTATAATCCTCTCCTTCCTGTCTCTCCAGCCCTCCTTCCATCCCTCTTTCTCTCTGCCTTCTCCCCAGCCTCTGCCTGGGTGAAAAATGGGGCGCATTTCCCTGATAGCCTGTGTGGATGTGGAGAGTATAAATGGCTAATGAATTACAGATGAACATTGACGCAAATTAATCTTCCTGATGTCCCAGGGTTATATGGCAGCTATTTAAAAGTTTAATCAATACTCTGAAGTTGAGAACATGCAGGCGCTGCAGTTGTTTGGCTGCAGTAAACAGCCAGGAGGGGAACAGGGAAGGCCTGAGCCCAGGGCATGCATCATAATGACAGCTATTTATGTTTAATGGACTAAATATTTTTTATTGGGAGAGGACAAATGTCACTTTCATTTTCAAAGTTGCACACAGGAGTTTTGTTTTAGGCCCAAGAGAGATGGGTGACACCTCAGCTGTTAAAATGAATTTGTTAATGTTAATGAATTGACAGAGGAGTCTGTTAGTAGAGTAAAGACGGAGTACGGATGGATTTAGTTTCAACATGTCATATTAAGCCCTCACTTCTTTTGTGAGAAATGTGCATCATAAAAATGATAATAAGATGGTCCTCATGTGGTGCTATCAATATCTTTTACTTAAGTGATGTTCCCTCTTGTTTGCTCTCTCCTCCACTCCCACACACATATAGATGTATGTGTGTAATATGTATTTTAGCCTTTGATTGTTTAAATTGATAGATTACTTTAATGTATCTGCAGTTTGTGTTTACATTTTTTGCAGCTAATATCAATCAATTTTCAACAAATTCAGTTTTTCAGAACACAACTTTATACACCGACTCCAACATGTGTCCAAAATACACTACCAAATCACTGAACGTCTCTGAAAAATGAAATTTAAAAAATGTTTCTGCCACCAGCTCCAGCTCTATCCTTTCAATGCAATAAAAACAGTTCATCACTATGGAATAATGATGTAATAATAAAAGACAAAAAACAAGTAACATCCCAGTATATATGCATTATTGTATTTAACTGTTTGATGTGATAAATCATGTTTTCTTTGTTTTTGAAGATAGTATAAGAAATTGGTAAAGTATCCCCCTTTTTTGGAAACAATCTTCCATCACAAAATGTGAGCATACTCTGTTTTCCATACAAAAAAACTGCAGTACAAAATAGAATGAAATAAAAATACAGTAAATCAATTCACAGAAAAAGTAAATATAGTAGTACAACAAAATACAGATTAGATAGGTAGGTAGGTTGTTAGGTAGGTAGGGTATTTTAAGAACATTTAATGTGCAAAATTGGAATAATAATTTAAAGATAAAATGCAGACCCTTTTCTCAAGTATATCAGTTATTACCCCATCGTGTAACAACCGTCTTCCAACATAGAGATTATCGTTTTCTGCTCGTTGTCTGACTTTTTAAATGCACACCACATGCATATAAAGGACATTGCACTGGTCTTTTTCCAACTCCTCTTCTTCATTGTGTGCACTGTAGCAAGTTGTTACAAACAAGCTAGAATAAAAACTGTCTGTATGTAGTCTGTTAAGCTTAGTTCACCATCTTTGCAAGGGCACCGTTGCTGCATCCTGGCCTTAACGTGGCACAACACTATTGTGATTGCAAAAAACAAGCCAGAGCCTTTTTCCCCTATTCCAGAATGATGATGGGCGATGATGGCCAGGCCTTTCTCCAGCACTGAGTAGTAGTATAAGTGTGTCATGTTGTGTACGTAGTGTAGATAATACATAGTGTGGAGATAGATCTGGCTATGCAAGACTAAATCCCCACAAAAGAAAAGGTAACATCTGCTAGCTTGTTTACATTCACACCATTAGCAACCAGGCTAGTGTTTGGGTAACTTGTCCTTGTCCTGTAGTTGTCTCATGTAGCGATGGGGACTTTGTCATGGTAACCACGCTTATAGCAGAAGAGGAGGAGCATGCCGAATGAAATAGTCTGCCAATGGCAGGCTTTTTCCAACAGACTACTTCCTGTGAGTCAGACTACGATTTAGCTGATCCTGGAGGAGGGAAAGTACAATACAGTAGTTTTTACATTCAGGAAGCACAGGGTGATGGAGAATAAAGTAAGTATAGCCAGTTTATTGTTTCTGTAGTGAATTTTACTGTAAGGCCTGTGCTGCTGGATGGCGTGAGGAGGTCCTGCATGAACACATTCCATTCCAGCTGGCATCTTTTGGCTATATTGAGCCCAGCTCTAGTCATATAATTGACTTCAGTGGCAATTTGGTGGCCTCAAATGTCCCGATTCTGTGAAATAAAGCAAATTCACATTTTCATATTCAAAGGGAGACCTTGATATTCTGGCTCCTGAGTTGCATCACCTTTTATCTCATTATCTTTGGAAATATTTAACAGATACTGTACTATTACCTGAATAACTTTTTTTTTTAAAGTGTGCGCATGTGCGCACTCACACACACACTGACACACATAGCCAGCATACCAATACTCAGTGAAACAATTCCATTTCCCTCCATGGCAATGTGCCGTGTGTGCCAGCTCGCCTCTCAGTAGGCTGAATCACAGTCCACTGGCTGTTGGTTTATGGGACGCAGGGGGGTTATCTATCTGCAGGCCTCCCTATAGAGAGGAGGTGGCGACTCCATCTCATGACGTTGGGCTGAACTGATAAAAGGACAGCCGGAGATGGATCGTGTCCACAATAATAGCCCTGGCTCACAGCAGCCTACGCCCCAAGCTCATAAGTCACTCTCGCACCAACTCTTATGGATGCCTGCCCCCAGCTCCATCTGACCCCATCCCCCACCTGCCCGCCAGTGTTATTCCAGCCCTTGGAGATAATACAGGAAGTGTAATTGCCTTGTTAATTGACTTTTTTCTCATTGCATTTTTTCCCTGATGGATGGCAGCACTGATGGAATTGTTGGGTAAGTGGCCAAACTGGAGGGTGGGACAGAAAAGGAGAGGAGGCAAAAAAAATAAAAAATAAAATAAAGCAAACAAGAGGAATGTGAGCATGAGAGAGAGGAATCAAAGAGAGCAAATAAGAGAGTAAAGAGTGCAGAGAAGGAGAAAGACAGAGTGGAAGCAGTTGAGACGAGAGGGGAGGATAGATGTGAGAAGGAGGCAGGACGAGAAACTCAGAGTGGAGGGAGTGGATTCATGCCGAGAATAGATAACCTTGATGTTAAAAGCTACATCCGTTGGATGTGTCTTTCTGTGACATATTGATGGCCCTTGAAAAGAGTCAAGCTGATTGTATGCAGGGAACAATCATTAAAGCCACTCCATCTCTCTCCTCTCTCTGACTCTTTCTGTCTCTCACTTCTTTGTGTGTGTGTGTGTGTGTGTGTGTGTGTGTGTGTGTGTGTGTGTGTGTGTGTGTGTGTGTGTGTGTGTGCACGATTCTGTGTGAGCTGATTAAATGCAGCGTTTTTAACTAGACTAGGAAATGTTACAGGTACACTAGTTTTAGTGTTGTGTGTGAGATGAATTTTTAAAAAATAACCCAGAAACTCTACCTATCATATCATGGACCAATTATCAACCTGATAAACAATATTTTTCAGTTATTTTTTAGATGTGCAGCTCATGTATGGAAAATGACTGTAGGATCTCCATAGTATTCCCTACTAACTATGAGGAACTACAGTGCTGACAAGCTTACAGTATTTCAATGTGACTATCTGACTGGTACCTCTACACACTGCCAGTGACAGAATAGACCACTGTCCTATTTTAGGACAGAAAGCACTATTATTATATTATTACTACTACTTTAGATTTGTTCCCTCACTTTGCACATTCAGGAAATTGTACCTTTACTTTTTCTCTTGTCAGGTGATAACATGTCTCAACTGGCATGGAGAAACAAATGATAACAGAGAAAAATACCAGGGTCTTCACAACCCACAGTCCTGGCATTATAAAGATTTTTTTTTTTTTAAAGGCAGTGCATAGTGAGCTATAGCTGGAGAAAATCAATTCATGTTGTACTCCTTAATCTAGAGCTGCACTTCAGAATGATATATAAGCAATATATGCTTAATATGCTTTGCAGTCACAGCTCCTTCAGCCCCGTACTAGCACAGGTCTAACCCTGAGAACTGAACATGGTAGTTAGAACCCAACTGGTACTTAAAAATTTGAGACTCAAACCTGACCCAAGACCTGAAATTATATTTCTTCCTTATTTCTGCCTTTACTAACCTTTGAATGTCTGGTGTGTAAGATTTACAGAAATCTATTAGCATAATATGACATAAATGGAATATAATATAATGGAATATACAAGTATGTTTTCTGTCACCTGAAAATAAGAATAGTTGTGTTTTTGGTACCTTAGAATGAGCCGTTTATATCAGCAGAGGGCACAGGTCCTCTTCCACATAGGCCACCATATTGCACCACCATGTTTCTACAGTAGCCCAGAAGACACAACACCAAACACCACTTCTAGATCAGGCCTTTTGTGTTTTTAACACTTAGCTCATTCAAGTGTGTCTTACATGCTCCAAGGGGAGGGTGAGTGTACATGTTTGCAATCTTCAAGCTCATGCTAGATGCCACTAAATTCTAGACACTAATCTTTTAACTTGCTGGGATAAAGCAACATCTTGGCCACACTGTCTTAGGCAAGGTCTCTTGGGCATTGCAGATTTGGTTGCAACACATGATGTAAACCAGTCAGTTTCAGGTTGGGTAGTAGAAACTCCAAAGCATTCTTTCCTAACTCACACTTCCCATCCATGTGATCTACTGTTTATACATTATGACATTTCAGCTTTTTAGAAAAAAACATATAAAAGAAACATGCCATGAAAGAAACACACTTAGGCTAGTGGAACAGAGGAATAGACAGTATTTCTACCTGTT
The DNA here is from genome assembly GCA_027495735.1 of Lutjanus campechanus. Lineage (NCBI taxonomy): Eukaryota > Metazoa > Chordata > Actinopteri > Lutjaniformes > Lutjanidae > Lutjanus > Lutjanus campechanus. The sequence goes on along the minus strand of JAJHUR010087133.1, from coordinate 27,247 downwards.
AAGTAGGACAAATTAGAAAGTCTTTCTACTGAATTATAAGTTATTTTGATATTAAGTGTCCTTGAAAATTGAGGCAGAGAGGATTCAGTGGAAAAACATTTTTAGGAGATAAAAATCTGCTTAGATATCCAGGAGAAAGTTTAGTTGGTGGAGTTTCTGCACAAACTGAAATGTCTCTAGTAAGGAGCGTATCCATCAGAACCAAGAATGTGACTTGGACTGCTGCAGCTGGAAAACTACTGAGTGATTGACACCATGTTGATCAACTACTTGTAAATGTCTTTCTATATACTTTGGTCATTTTGTACAACAAGGCGGTAAAGTATCACTGCATTTACATGGACCCTAATATTTCACAAATAAGCAGAATCAAAGCCCAATCAAAATTTAAGCTCATCACGTAACAGGCCCGATCTGTCTGGATTAGAAGGGATTTTTAATCGGGTTAGGAGACATGGTCGAAAAATTTGATAACCCAATCAATATGAAAATAATAACCATGGAAACTTATTCTGGTCATTTCTCTCTTGTTGTAATAAAAATATCCTTTATACACATGGTGATGTATCACAAACATGTCTAAACAAAACTGGTCAATAGTGGATACAACCTTTCTGTTAGAAACCTTTAACAATGTTAATATTGTTCCCAGGATACAATGCAGGTCCATCTTGAAAATGACTGCACAGAAACACTTCTTCTCCTTCTTTGATTTCTGGTGGTTGGCAAACTGGAACCAATTCTTCTTCTGTTATATTTCCAGCTGATTAGATGCTTCACAGCGGGCGGAACCAGTTAGATTAATGCTCTGAGGCATGTAAACACACATGATTTATCGGATCACTTTATTTAGTATCCATGTAAACATTTATGTTGGAATATCTAATCAGAATGTTTTCAGTTGGATTGAACAAATATTGTCCATGTAACAGCAGCTACTGGTTGCACTTTTAACAATCATGCAGGGATTGGTTTCGTGGCCTTAGTAATTTATAGAGCTGTTTTCTCTATTGATTATATTTTATAAATAAAAATGATATATTCACAAGAAAAAAAAACTTTTGTTACCATATGTGTTGATTTCATAGCGGAGCACTGCACATAGGAGGCTTTGTACAGCTGGCTTACTCACTCTGTGGCAGAGTGGCCCATCAAGCCCCCGTAGAGAGGACACATGCTTTGGGTAATCAGCTCTGAAAAGACCAGACTGTTTGACGATGAACCTCCGTTGCCGCATTCACCAAGAGGAAGATACAAGATACAGACTGTACGGCCTTTAATAAAGACAAGAGGGTTAGTTACTCCCCTTAAAAACAACAAGGTGCTGCGTGACATATGCAGAACAAAGGCCTGATTGTTCCTCCACCAGGGCATGATGGAAACATTAGCCTCCACATCACTTTGTTAATCTGTCACTTTAATGGCTGCTCCCACTGTTCTCACTGTGTGCTGTGTTTGTGTGCATGAGATGAAAGTGTGTATGGGCTTTGTGATAATGTGTATATGGTTGAGAGTGTGGGTGTTGATTCAAGTGTGCTCATCCGTGGCTTAGGATACACAGAGGATATTGTAGACTACTGGGTTTGGCACTGTACCACTTGTTATTAAGTATCAGTTCATCAGGCGGAACCCCACAGGCGCGAGCGTGGCCTCAGACGGCGTTATGTAAGAGTGAGTGTGGCTCGGTTATTCCCTTCTCTATCTCCAGCCACCCCATCTTTCTCCTGGTTTCTCTTGTAATAAGAGCAAGCTCTCGCTGTGAAGGGGACGCGGCGAACTGGAATGTGTTTATGCACAAACCACACTGCTTGATGCAAGGCCGAAATGTATCTGGAGCTCGAGCCTGAAAATTAAGACACATTCACACACTTTTTCACCCACTGGGAAACAGACCTCATCCCTGTTCTTTGTTCCTCTCGTTCCCTTAATTTACTCTTCTCCTTCTCCTTTGATCACAGACATGGCCTTTTTTTTCCCCCAAGCGCTCTTAGAGAGTTACAGGTCACACAATGCCAGAGGTTTCTGATTGGTGCAGTAAATAGGGGTTTCAAATGGGTTATCTCTGAAGGATTGAGGTTCTACACAAAACCACATACTTCTGAGAACCCTTTTTTGAAGAAAGCCACAAGGTTTTTGTAAGACTAAGGGTTCCTTTAAGAACCCTTTTCATCCAATGAACCCTTTTGAATAAAAGAATGAATAACTCTTTCGTCAAGGGTTCTTTGTGCCATAACACTAAAGGGTTCTTGGAAAAACCCCATGGGTGCATTCTAGATAAAACCCTTGGAAAATAAATGGGTTCTCGGTAGAACTCCCTGGCTGGGTTCTAGATAAAACCCTTGGAATATAAAAGGGTTTTTGAAATAACCTTCTGGGTGGGTTCTTGATAAAACCTTTGGAATATGAAAGGGTTTTTGGTGGGTTCTTGTTAGCACCCACCAAGATGGACAGATTATGGATAGAACCCTTAGAGAGGGTTCAGGGTGGAACTATTGCACCATAGTTTTTATGTAGAACCTCTCATAGAGTGTTCTGGGTGAAACCTTTCACAGATGGTGCTAGGTATAACCCTTTGTGTTTGGTTCCAGGTAGAACTGTCTTCTGGACCCTTTCCCTCCAAATTAGCTTGGTTCTTGAACTGGTTTCATTCAGGATTCTTTGAACTTTGGTGCTACCCAGTGAACCAACCGCATTTCCACCAGTTTCGAGTGGAACCATTGTAATCGGGGATGTCAATCAGACACACCCACTTTTGTTCCCAAGGAAAACCTGCTATTTTTTGGTTCTAGCTGGGAACAAACTTTTTGGGTTATTAAGCGCCTGAATCGGAATGGGGTCAGTTCCATGTTGGTGGAAAATTCCTATCTGAAAGAGTTCCAAGTGGAACTTTTATAAAAGCAACCAAAAAGGATTCTTCTGTTGGAACAAGCCGAAAAAAAAAACCTTTATGGTTCTAGTTAGAACTTTTATTTCTAAGAGTGTGCTTGAGAATCTCAGAATGTGTTCCCTCCAATCCCTCTCCGTCCCCACGGGCTGGTGACGAGCTCAGCAGAGTGTGAAGGCTCGAGGGGCCTTTAGCTTTAGTTCCCTCATCTGTGAAGGTTATCTCTGAAAGGCTTTGGTTGCAACCTACAAATATATCCCCTCTAGGTAATGTCTTATAGGAGCCTTGGCTCTGGTACCTCAGTGGGTAATCTCTTTAAGGGCCCCACTCCTGGAGAGAGTGAGTTTCTCGCCGGGTAAGCTGTGAATATGTGAAAGGCCCCGGTGCCCATGTGATCAGAGCGCTGTGAGACACCCCAAGTCCTGTGGTGTCAAGCCCAGTCTCCAGCCGTGGCACCTATATCCCCGGGCAAATCACGGCAGCTGGAATTCTCCTCCCCCTGCCCCAACCTCCTCACTGTCAGGGGAGCACACACACCAAACGCATTCGTATATGTATCCCTCACACACCGGGGGAGCAGGCAGGCATGGAGCTGGTCCTGGATTTTATCGGAGGTGACAGCTCCTCACACTTCAGTGTTTGGATCACCTCAAGTAGCTGGGCTATGAGGGGAAATGAGCACTGCTCCACTACAAAGTCCAGATTTAGATTGACTGAGCTTGTCCTCAGGCCTGTGGGCTGCTGCTGCTTCTGCTGCTGCTTCTGCTGCTGCTGTACTGCTCCTCCGCCTGACAGAACACCCACTACTGCTGCGAGGGACTGGTGTGTGTGTTTTTGTGTGTGTACGTCTGCGTACTTTATATGTGTGTGACTTGGTAGAGCCTACTTTGAAGAGTCAGAGAGAGTGGGGGAAAGAGAGCGATGTGTCAGGTTTGGTTAGAATTGAGGGTGGCATCAGAATATGCCTGGCACTAATATGGCACCAGTATCTCTGTCCCCGTCTCTGCTTTCTGTCACTTAGTTGCCATTCTCTCCCGGCCCTTGACAATGTCTCTTTGGATTATGTGATTGGACTTAGCGCTTGGAGCACCCCTCATCCCTCTGCGACACCGCCTCTCCCATAAGTCTCTCCTTTTCTTGCCCTGTCTCTGGCCTGCCCCCCCCTCCCCCCCTCCTCCTATAATGCTCTTGATGTCTATTTAAAAAGCCTGGCGAAAGCTGTAACTGTTCTGCTGTCAGAGGATCATTGACAGCACTAATGCCACTTGTCCTTGCCTCATTTGGCGAGAGGTGACACCTAGCTACAGCCCGCCACATTCATCAAGTGGCAGTGGGAGCGCTGTGACATCAGAGCCGGAACAGACCAGCCACGGAGCTCTGGGCAGCCCTGGCCGGCAGCACCTCTCATTACAACAAGAAAGTACAGCCGGCCATCTTGGATTCATCCTCTGAGGTGGATGGAGGGCATTTGGCTTCTTTTTCAGGATTCTGGTTTAATAATTTCAGTAAATGTAATTCCAAGATCTGCTGAACATACATTGTTCATACTATAACCTAAATATGAGACATATATGAACCTCTTTGATAGAATGAGTGTACTTTTTTTTTTTGTTGTGATGAGCTGTTATAGTATATGGGCTCTAGGCTACGTTCACACTGCAAGCCTTAGTTTTCGATTTAAATGTATTGCTCAGATCTGATTTTTGGCTGTTCACACTTTTTTTAAGTAAAGTAAATATGGAGGCTACTGAAGACAAAATGTACTGTTTACAGTATATAAGCAGATGTTCAGTGGAAGTCAGCAAGTAGTGAAGTAACACAAAAGTAAATACAAAAGTATGCCAGTTACATTACATTTTTTGCAATCCAGTGGAATTACTTTACTAATCACTAGCTACAGAAATTGGGTTACATTTAAAAGTAATCAAATGGTGGCCTGGTAGCTCGGTTGGTGGAGTGTTTGCCCCATGTACTGAGGCTGTGAGTCCTCTGCAGCAGCTGTGAGTTTGACTCCCACCTGCATCCCTTTGCTGCGTGTCATTCCCCCACTCACTCTCCCCCTTCTCTGTCATATCTTTTGCTGTCCTATAAGTTAAAGGCATAAAAATCCCCAAAAATATGCATATAAAAAAGTAATCAGACCCAACCCTGGATGTTGCAAGTTCTCAACTTCAAAAATACACAAAAACAGGTGGACGTGCCACACCCAACATGTCTGATGATAGTTGAATAATTGTGTGCTGTGATGTTTCAGTGTCTGTGTGAGTGTGGGTACACTGTACGTGGGTGGCTATGAGCTTGTTACTGTCAGGACTTTGCCCCGAGGCCACACTGGTCTTTCTCTGGAACAAGGCGCTTATCCTTCACAGCAACACCTCTCATCCCCTACAAAAAGCAGACCCAGACCCTGCTCAGTCCTGCCATTTAAAGCTACCCTTTGGAATTTCAGTATAGTAATAAACACACAAGGTAGTCTTTACAGTTTCTCACTAAAACTTACAGTCTGTGTTGTTAAGATTTGAGGAACACATTGAATGCATTTGCTCATAAAACATAAAGCTTTGTTTTCAGTGTTTTGAAACCTGCATTTGCATCATTCTATGTTTACATCGGTTTGTACAGTACTTTTACTTGAAAGCTGGTCAATATTAAAGGCCCTGTTTGTATTTGAGAATATAGGCTACATTTTCACTATCTGTAATATATCACAGTATATAAATAGATACAGATAAGCTTGTATGACTGTGCTACAACAAATAAATCAAAATCCTTTGTGTCCTTGCCACCCCTTCTCACCAGATGCCTCTGCCTATCAATAAATGTGTTTAATTTGTATTGTTTATAGAACAACAGGTCACTCTAAAAATATACATTTAATTTTAAATTGCAAAAATATGTTTCTTTGTTTATGCTTTGCATACATGATCATCTGGAAACCCCTCAAATGTATCTTGTGATCCCTTATAGAGGTCTTGCCCTACAGGTTGGGGACACTGCCACTCATGTATAATTCAAACACAGAAGTTTTACTATGTGAATATGGCTCAAATTTCTATAATCAAGAAATTATGGAGCGGTGAATCCCAAGATGGGAGTTTGTCTTCCTGTCTCTGAAATATATCCAAGAGATACAGAACAAATCCAGCCATGAATGGTCACTGCATATTGATGCTACATGTACATAAATACAGTCACATGTGAAATAGTCTAGATCCAGGGTCTTCAACATGTGGTCCACAACCCCAACAGTGTCCTCAGAGTTACTGTAGTGGCACTGTCAAATTATTGTTTGATCATTTTTCAAAACTATTTTCCCATTAAATTAAAATATGTCTGAAAATACACTTTAATATGAATCCAACATATTATTAGCAAAGATGAATCAGCCTATTTATTAAAAAAAAAGAAGAAAACATTTAAACACAACAACAGCAACATTTACAAAATGCTGCCCACGAATCGAGCAAGCTAGCTAGCTAAATCAATTTTTTGGTGCCTGTCCATAATGGCAGACTAGTTAGCTAGATATTATTGAAACATATTGGCCAATTAACTGTATTATTATCCCAAATGTAAAGACAATCTTGTGAGCCACAATGGATCATTTTGTGACTTAATGAGCAAGAGACTCTGACATACCCACCACCTCAAAAGAGCCCTGCAGAGGTTGAGTCTAACACACCTAATAATAACTATGTTACAGCTGCTGATTTTTTAAGAGCTACGGCTGTGCAAACAAGAGACGATCCAATAATATTCAATGCAGTATATGTACAGTAGTAGGCGGTCCCTGCTCCCTCTCTTTATCAGTTTAGGGGTCCAAGGCCTGAAAAACATTGAGGACCACCGATCTAGATATACTTCAGTCTCTAATACTAAATGCTATAAAAGGAGTTGAATATATTCAAATATGATAATAAATGTTTTCTTACTTACATTTCAAACTAAAAGCATGATCACCACTCACCTACTTTTCTCTTGTTCTGTTTTTAGGGGTATTCGCCAAGTGTCGCTACGTCTACTATGGCAAGCACTCAGAAGGCAACAGATTCATCCGAAATGATCAACTCTGATGGATGGCTGGTAAACAGGGACATGATTGACACTGGGTGTTAACAAAGAGGATCAAATCAATCTCTTATTTATTGAAACCACTGATTTACCACTGGGAAAAAAAGATTTAAACTTCATCAAAAGATGCTGTCATGGTTATGTAAGGGGGAATGTTTGTTTTTTCTTAGTTTTGTAAAGTTGGTATTCCTGCCCCATAGTAACGGCCTCCTCTGCTGAGCTGGGTCTGCCTCCTCCTCCCTCCTTCCAGCTCAGAGTCAGAGATGACACTCCCACTGACATGATTGCCTGTAAGCATCAGCAGCCACACAACTCCAGACTCACACAACGCACACACATGCAAGGACAGTCTCTCTCTGTCTCTCTCTTAGACACAGTCAGTGACAAACAGAGCCAGCCAATTGCATCCTTTTCTTTGACAGCCATGATGGATCACCCGTCCACTACCGCCACTAATCAAGGGTGAAAGGGGTGACGGTCACACACCTGGGGCCTGACACACACTCATCTCTCTCATTCTCTTTCTCTTTTACACACACACACACACACACACACACACACACACCTAACTGCTGTTAAAACATTAAGACATCAAGTGAAAAAGGTTTATATATAAAGGTTTATATAGCTCGTTTAAACATTCCTAAGATTTTCAATCCAAACTTGATGACTTGTTTAGTTAGTGGAAGATTTTCTTTCTTTTGTTTGAATCAATTTTACTGAATTAATTTTTATCTTTGTGTTTCTTATTTTTCTGGTACTGGTGTGTACATGCTAGCACATTTTTATATTATGAAAGAGATATATCAAATGCAGCTTTTAAAGTGAAAAAAAAAAACAGTTATAACCAAAGTTATAACCAAATGATCATTTCAGGTATATCACTATATATTATTATGGTGCCATTTTGTTGTGTTTTGCCATTTTCTTTTTGTGTCTTCAACCACTTAGCTTCTTTGTACTGAAACATTCCATTCATTATTTGCATTGTATTGTGATGCATTGCAAACAAACTATAAAACCTGATCTTTAGAAAATTTCATTTTGACTCTGCAGTTGCTGAATTTGTTCAAATTGTTGCGTTGTTTTTTAAATGTTTATATTTTATGATACTTTTATATTACCATCATGGTTTTAAAGTGTTTATTATGATTTTTAATGCATTATCACAACAGCTTAAGATAAAGTGCTGCCATTTTTTAACATCTTAATTAAATTTAGCGTGAGATTTATACAGAGAATATGGCAGAAATGGAACATAATATTTATCAGTATGATTTCATTAGTGTGTAATCAGCTGAAAATAAGAGTTGTGTTGAGCCATTTATATCTAAAGAGGGTGTGGGTCCTCTTTCGCGAAGGTCACCATGTTGCACCGCCATGTTTTTACAGTAGCCCAGAATGCACAAAACAAACAGTGCTGCGTTCAAGACAACATCAGAGGTTGAAATTTCCCAGTTTAAATGTCTAATTTCTGTCCTCATAGCGATCCAGGTGCATGATGCCAAAAGTAAACAAAAAATGTGGTTGACCCTTACAAATTGATGATTTTCTTTGGCAAGTGTACACAAAACAACGAGACAGAGGAAGGAATAACACATGAGGCAACAGATGCCATTATACATTTTTATATCATGGCGCTTCATAGCATTGGTGACATATTTGGACATCAATTTACATGAAGAACAGGTATGTATTATTGAAGGCTTCCATGGGGGCTGTCATTGTTGGGATATCAGACAACAACTACAAGAATGACCGTTGATTTTAAGTTGTGTTCCATTGTATTTTTGCTAGAAGGAGGCTGAAAATGTTCATGTTTGGAGTTGTCTGGAGCACAGCATTAATATAGCCTCATGCTTTTTCCATTAGTTTTGCAGCCACCAATAGGTTCTTGGAAGGGGAAATAGAAATAAATAGCTTATTCTCAAGCTAACTTAGACACAACAATTCTTATTTTCAGGTGATTATACACAAATGAAACCATACTTATTCATATTAATTGATATGAACCAATATTAATAATACATTATGCTAATATTATGGTCCAAATCTGCCAATAAATCCCTGTCAGTCTCACATACTGGACTTTAAAAGCTCTATAGGCAACCTTCCAATCTGCAATTTTGACATGAATGAGTGATTTAATATAACTGAACTGATGTAAAACAGAATTAGCTGGATGTCTTCAAGTGATTAAAAGGGTTTAACTAACACGTGTCTCTTGTCAAATTGATACACAGCTTAAGGTACTTTGCTGCTTTCCCATTAATTCCTCCTGCCACCACAATACACTGTTTCCTAATGATTGAATGTCCATCACATTAATATTTTTTCCTATGAGCCAATCGATAGAGCCAATCCACATTTTAATAGCCCTGCGTTACTCGTCATTACACTCACCAAAGTAGTTAAAAAGACTGACAAATCTCATGTAAAGTCATGATTACGTTATCTTTAGAGGTGAAGTAGCTGAGTAAACCCTGATGATGAGATAGAAAGGAGAGGCTTGCTGTGTTTGAGAAGAAACCATGTTGAGCTTCAATCCAGCGTGTCAATCATCCGCAGACAGATGAAGGAAAGGTCAGAGATAGCCTCATGCAATGTTTGTCCACTGTGCCTCTATCTGTTTATTTCTTTCTTTCTATTAGCTTAAACATTTGTGCTAGTTTACAAGTCCGTGTGTGTGTGAGAGAGTATGCGTGCATGCTTGCATGTGCTCATACGCAGGACTTCCTACAGGACTGTGTGACCATATTCCAGCTGACATGCCGTTCAGGAGCCTGGTCACTAGTGCCTGGCGTTTCAAAATGACAAGGTTTATTTGTCTGTGTTTTGATATGCTCAGAGGAAACTGGGGCTGACAGCCGGAGGAGGCAGGAAGAGGGGAGCCACAACAAGTTCCCCCCCGCACGACACAAAATGTCATCCTTCCCCTGGCTGCGGCACGCGCCCAGCCATCCTGCTGAAAAGAGCAGACATTTAAAACTTTGTGACATGTGTCACAGGCACTGCCATTGAGCCAGTGCCACTGATGGAGCTGGAATTGACAGGCCCCGAGCCACCGGAGCTGGCTGGGGGACACACCGAGTTTGGTGTGTGTCACTTCCCATCCTCGTCAGGGACGCATCCCGAGCTGCCACACCAACACAAACTGCATTATGGGATGGGCGGGGAGTGCTGGAGCGGGTTGACATATGCTTGACGTGCGCCTTTGTGCATGCGTGGGGATGAATGGGATGCCTGGCATCACGGACAGTAGATTAATTAAGGTGTGAGCCACAGATCTACCTGTAGGCGATGCCCTCTATGACCCTCAGCTCCGTCACTGCTGCTGCTCCTTGGGAACTTCCTGGCTGAGCAAATGGCACGCCACTTCATCAGAGCAGATCAGTGACATTCTGCTATAGTAGCCCTGCAGGCTCCTCTGCTAGCCAGCGTTTGTGTGTCTGTGTGTGCACTCAAACAACAGACATAACTGTACCTACATACATATCTGTCTGTATCCATGCTAGTGTGAGCCCCCACTGGATGTCTGTGCACAGTATCTGTAGTGAATATTTGCTGTTGCTTTTGCTTTGTTTGTAGTATCTTAGAAATGAAATGTGACCAAAATAAAACCGAATACTAAACATTTAAGATCTGCATTTTCTAAAACTCTAAATTGTAATTTGATTTCATACATACTACTTATAATCAGGTTTTGAGTATGTAGTGCTTTCACACTGCAAAACTGCATGAAGGTGGATGCATAAAATGGTAAAGCTACATGAAAAACAGATTTTAACACTTTTTAACAACCGCCATTAATATACGGTAATGGCAATTTAACTTTAGCTAATAGTTATTTTGCTAACAAATAACATGAAACAACATTAACAAACATTAAATAATATTTATATGTGCTTTATAAACCATTAAGCAATTGTAAAGGTTAACAAACACCGTTTTCAACATTATGATGCCCAGCCAATTAATGTGTATAGAGAGGTGAAGTCCCTCCCCTCCCGGTGTGCCCCTTTGGACCTTACTTAAAAAATATGAATGTTAGTCTATAGCAAGAGATAATGTTTTGTTCCCATTTGAATTTTGTCATGAATTAAACATACAATGTTTGTCAATTTAAAACATAATTTTATATGTCAAGAAAGTCACAGTGTGGCAGGTTTGTCATAGTTTTGCTCAGTGAATTGTATTCCTGATGTTGTGTCGAACGTCTCCTGGTCCTTTGATCAGCTGGGAATTACTATACTATGTAATTTTACATAGAGCACATACTGGCTATATACTGCCAGTACATATTTTGTACTGTAATTGTGACGCAATTTTGCAACATGTTAAGATTTTGGGTTTGTTAAAATGTACTTAAAGACTGTCTAATCGCTGGGCTCTATATTACATTGGTGGCACAGCACCATTCACCTCCCCAAAAGGCACACTAGTGTGTGACTCACTGTCAAAAGAACTAAGGACCAATCACCCTGTCACTGCACATCAGCCCACAGCCTGATGACTGATTGGCATGAGCTAATGCAAATTTACAAGGAGGCAGAGAGATAGAAAAAGGACTTGTCTTTATGAGTGACAAGTGGCCACTGATAGCAGAGCAGCAAACAGGATGGGGTGAGATTTAGATTTAACTGTCCCCCCGGCTCCAAAAAAACTCCTCCCTCCTTCCCTTTTTTCTCTCTGTCTGACATACAAACTCTTTCCCTCCTGCACCTGAAGACATTTGGCAGCGCTCTGCTGTCTCACTTGATCCAGAGAAGCCGAAGGGAGGGGAGAAAGTGGCCCTTATTTCCGGGCCCCGGTCTTAGATGAGTAACATTTGTCATTCAGGGTTGTGCTGTAGTAATTAGCTTGTCAGTGGGCACCAGGCTGAGCTGGCTCTTTCTGCTAAGAAAGATGGACAGACTGACACCGGAGCTGACAGCCAGTCGATAATGTGGCAATTAATGTCATAAATAATTCCACTGCCAATTATATCAAAATGGACTCTGTTCTTTCACAGGGCCTGCTACTCCCTTATCATTTCCTCTGATAAGGGGAACAACCGTCTTCATCCCCCCCTATAATTATGGGGCTTTTTATATGGAAATACAACACGGCCTCACTCTCTCCGCATGTTTATAGCACCGGGGTGAAAAGTAGAAAGACGGAGACATGGACAATAAATGTAACATGCTAATGAATCTGTGTTTTGTGCCCTTTACAACACGTATTTCAGCAGGTCATATAGCGAGACCGGGAGGCATTCCAAATGTCATTGGCATGTACAAAAGGAAAAAAAATAACTTGATTTGAAAATGAAGACAATTATGTGAGAGAGATCGATCGCAGCCGATGTTCTAAAGGTTGCAAAAGCTTAACCAACAGTGAGAATATTGATCCTGACGCCCCATCACTTGGTGGGAAAAATTATATCCATTCTCTGTCTTGGAGATACAGGTCAATCAATCGCAGCAGGTGAGAATACACGATGAGCTGGAATCGGCTGAATAGTAAATGTGTTGTATATTGGAGGGAAATAAAAAGGGAAAAGTGGGAATTTGCTTTGAAATGCTTATTATCCGCCGCCTCGGCCCTGTTTCTGCGGGCTCATTTGTCTCGACAAGTGACTCAGTCACTGTGAATGGTCCCCATCAGCCTGACACTAAACTCTTCCTGTGAAATGTATGAGCAAATAAAGTGAGCTCAGCACATGTAAAGCCCTCCTAATGCATTGTAAAACAGCCTTAAACACATCAGATGTATCTTCAGGATGGGAAGGTCGCTCTGATGGTAATATATGGTCTGCGCCGAGAAGTCTCAAGGTCGTGTCAGATTCACCTACATAATGCATGATTTCCCGTTACTCTTACAGACTCCAATCATGCCTCGCAAGCCTTGATATGAAAATTTTACTAAGTAAATCAGCCACCTTGCTGGCATTTCTATTACCCCTCTGTGTGCACTGACAGAGAAGATGAATAACACTAAATAATAACACGTGGTAATAAATCATATTTACTACTCATAGAGAGCTGCAGCGGATGTAAAACCGTTAGCTTCTGTTTTGTTATTCTTTCATCTCGCCTGTATGGATTTACTTGAGTTTTTTTTTTGTTTGTTGTGTACGTGCGTGTGTGTAAATGTGTTCTTTGTACTTTATGGAGATGAGTGTGTCACTCCTCCACTTGTCACTGTCATCTTGTTAGATTGTGTGCGTAATTATTGTGTCATTTATTGCACGAGAATTGCTTGCTTTGAATAAAGCAGTTAAATGACCCTGTTAGCATAATTAATTTAACCATCCTGAGGGGCTGCAAAGTCGCAGTCTCATGAATATTAATTATTGTCAGTGTCACTGCTAAATATTGTACAACAACAATGCAACATGTTTTTGTTTTGTTTTTGTTTTGAAGTGAAACGTTGTTTGATGCAATTTTTGAGTGAAATTTTGACTCTTTGTTCCTGATTTACAATCACTTGCTCTAAATTTTCTTTTAAGAACAACACTTGTGCATAGAAGACACATGTAAAATGCAACACTTCCCAATGGCTGCACATTACAAGATGAATATTAAAAGAGACACTTTCTCTTTTATTTCTTCAACTGGATTCATTTGGCAGAGAACATTACAGAAATTATACAGAATGGTATGGCAGAGGACACATAATGTTTACATTTTAATGTTGGTACCCTGAGGCCCTGCAGCTAATACTTAAAGGGACAGTTTGCCCCAAAATCAAAAATACACATTTTTCCTCTGGCCTGTAGACTGTTTATCCATCTAGATCGTTTTGTTGACAGTTGCAGAGTTTTGGAGATATTAGCCACAGAGATGTCTACCTGCCCTCCAATATAATGGAGCTTGATGGCACTCATCACGTGGTGTGTGGTGCTTAAAGCGCCAAAAAAATGCATTTGAAAAATTCAACAGCAATGTCTCTTTCCAGAAATCATGACCCAGTTACTGAAGATAATCCACAGACCATGTTGTGAGCAATTTCGTGTAGGAACTACTTTCTTTCGTAGAAAGTAAGTAGCTCCTTTATATTCTTCTACAGAAAGACAGTAGTTCCAGTAGATTCTACAAAAGAAAGAAAGTTTCTACATAAAACTGCTTACAACAAGCGCCGTTATTTTTGAGAGAAAGCAAAAAAAAAAAAAAACATAACATAAATAGCACTAAAAGCAAGCAATTTTTGATTTTAGGGTGAACTGTACCTTTAACATGACACAGATCATCAGCCATTGATTTTACATGCAAGACTTGAACAATCGAACATTTCAAAGGAAATTCCTGGAAATATTGGCATTTGCTTTTTTCTCTGCCAGGTCCTGAGGGTGGGAAAGCTGATTGTGTGTGTTTGTGCGTGGTGTGTGCTCTGGACATGAACAAGACCCAGGAAAAGCCCTCAGGAGAGATGGATGATTTTCTCACATGGGCGAGTCTGTATGACTCCATTGAGGCACAAGAAAATAGTTGAACAAACAGAGTACTGTACATTGAGTCAAGTGATGTGTACCTACCAGTGATATCTGGTTGCCGCACTATATGTGACTCTCATTGCGGATCACCAGGGGAAGCCTATTGGATGCTGACTTTACGCTCCCCACTTCAAAACAGAAGAGGATATTTCCCATTAACATCGTTGAACTGTAAACAATGCTCATACATTTCATATGAATACACATGTTATAGGCCCCACAGTGGTGTGACCTGAGGGAGGAGTGTGTTGTGTTGCGTGTCAGAATTGGTGGTATTTCCTGCGGCGCTCCAGTCTTATCTCTGGGGTCCTCTGGAGGGCAGCTTCTCAAACTGCTCGACTTGGCCTTGGCCAGTGACAGTGACATACAGAGGCAGTCAATTTTTGACACACGGCTGTGACTAATTGTGAGGAAAAGGTGAGGGAGATTTGTTCTGGGGCCATTCTTAAAGACATGGAGATCCAGCCCACCTCCCCTGGGTGTGGCTTAGCACAAATGAAATCCTTGAATCACGAATACTCTGAAGGTGGGCAGCTATTTACTGCAACCAATCTTATTTTTATGGAAGTAATATTGGTGGTCAGTGGTAGTAGGGAGCTCATGTTTTAAGTACTATGCTCCTCTCTCTCATTGGAAAGCATTTAAAGGTAGCTTCTTCAGTCGTTAGTTCTTTTGTCTTCTTTCTTATGAACATCAACATGTTAAGATAACATCAACACAATGGTAATGCTAACATGCTGATGTTTAGCAGGTAGCCTACAATATTTATCATGTTCACCATCTTAGTTTACTGTGTTAGCCAACTTTTGCTGATTAGCACACAAAGTAAAGTTGAGGCTGATGGGAACGTTATCAGTTTTGTAGGTATTTGTTCATAAATCGAATTAATAGACAGGCGTCATAATCTAAACAGAACGACAGATGTCTGTGTATCGTTTCACACTATCTCCATTCTTATCTATCAAAATAAAAGCCCCAGATCTACACACTGCAAAACTGCTTTACCAGCTGCTTGGTGGTGCTGATGTTACTGGTTGCTGTCAAATCAAATTTGGCATATTTTGGTACAAATAAGATACATTTGATACATCTGACACTAGTCTCGTCTCCGTTCTATATTGTTTTATACTGTTCTATATTCGGGGCAGGCTATGTAGCAAATCAGGGCTGGATTCTCATGTGATCTCACAAGTCTCGCAGGATCTTGCGAATCCAGTTGCCTTGTAAGGTAATGGGATTTTGGGTAGCTGGACTGCTTCGTAATGTACCTCTAAGCTGGTTAGCCAACCAGAAAAAGAGTGACAAGAAAACCTGGAGGATGAGAGTGAAATTATAAATACAGAGCAGGACTCAAGTGTTGTCTCGTGTGAGGAAGTTGTTTTTGTTTGTATGGAAGTTCCAAATATGATAAGAAAATAGTCAAATGTGATGAAGTACAGTACGGTTATTTTAAACCATTTTTCACTTGAATTTAAAGGACAATTCCTTTATCATGATATAATATATACTGTAAAGTCACTAGGGTTCATCTTCTATGTATCATGAACAAAAACTCATGGTCGTTACTTCACTAAAACATGTACAGTTGTTAAGATTTTTCAGTTGAGACCAAAGTGTCAGGCAGACAAACTGAGCCATCCCTGCCATACTGCCTGGTAGCATGGCTAAAAAATACTGCAGTGAACTCTCCAGAGATTGGGAGAGAAGTTATTTGTTTTTCCATGTGGACAGTTATTCAGTGCTGGAAGTTGACTATCAGAATCCAAATTTATTGAGTTTATTTCCAAGTAGTTTTGACAAGGAATTCAAGTCTGTATTTTGGTGCATAGCAATAACATAGTATGAGAAAATATAAATAAAGATGAAAGCAAGTACTGTAAGTCAGAGTTGAGTACTACTTCAGTCAAAGCAGAGTTGTTCTCACAACAAACCACACAAATCATTCACCATTTCAAATATGCATATGGTGATTTAATGCCAACAGCGCAAAATATTGAGCTACTCACACGAGTCAGTTTGAATGTCCCTGAGCTAAAGGTTTATTGGTTGTAATGCTTCTTCTCCTGTATGTGTGGGTAAACTTCAGCCGTGAACCTTCGCATGTGGGTATTAGCGATGTGTTGTTTTTTTTTCTCTCTCAGACAGGCTGATAGGCCTAACCTTGTCTGCCTTTCCAAACATATTGATTAGCCTGTGAGAAGAGAGCGGCTATGAGACCAAGTGCAGAGGCTAAACTTGAAGTAATTCACTTCCTACTAATAGCATCCCATTATTTCACAAGGAAGGAAAAAGTTTAGCACTGTAATTTCGAAGAAGTGTGAGTTTGGCAATGGCAGAGCTGAATTTTCCAGTTTTGACCAAATAATAAAGTAAGTAAGTGACTGTCCCTGAATGATGATTTGCAACATGGCAACCCAAACTGCCTGATTTAAGAGCATAATCTTGATTTCATGATAAACCACTGGTTGTAATGACAGCCGTCCTCAAGTCGAGGAGCTTCTGTTGTGTGCGTGTCAGGTAGAAAAGTCAATACTTCCAACAATTTGCAAAGTTCTACCAGGAACCAAAAACAGTTCTCCTATGAGGACAAGCTACCCTATTGAAGGGCTGAGGTTCTACCCAGAACCATTTTCTTCTAAAAAACCCTTTTTTGAAGAAGGCATTAAGGCTTCTTTGCAAGACTAAGGGTTCTTTTTCATCCAAAGCGAGATGGCTCGATACCACTTTTTAATGTCCGATACGATACCGCAACCTTGAGTATCTGCCAATACCAATCCGATACCGTTTTTCCCCCTTCTTTAACAACTAAGCTGTAATACCTTTGATGTATTAATAACTGTTAATGCATCGGTTCCCAACCTGTGGTCCAGGTTCCCCTACAGGGGGCAGCAACAATCACATAGGGTCCCCGAGGCCTTTTCTGCTCTGAGATTGTCAAAATTAGATTGGCACATGTAAACTAAAGTCATAATTTTTCACTTGCCCTTCATTAAAAAGAAATAGTAGGTGATTTACTAAACCACACCAGCTCTGTGATAATTAGTCATCATTATTCTTTAGATAAGGATGAGTGTGTTAAAGTCTACTCTGTTGGGTTGTTACAAGTAAAGAAAAAAAAGAAGAAGCTTAAACTAGAAAAGAGATATTTACCAAAGGTAAAGGTTCTAAGAATGAAAATGCAGTTAATGTTAATTTTTGACAATAGTGCTTTGGAATTAATCACTATTCTTTTGGTGTGTGTGTGTGTGTGTGTGTGTGTGTGTGTGTGTGTGTGTGTGTGCGCGCGCGCTCAGGGGGGCTCAGCTTTTCTTAGTTAAGTTGCATCTACTCCTTTAAAGGAAGGAATAAATGCTGCTTCATTTTAAACTTTTTCAAAGCATTTTTGATTGGTCAGCACCATTCAAACATTCAAAATTAGGATCAAATTAATCTGTGTTACTTGTGACACTTCTAAGTTTAGCTAAGCAATGCATATGATAGTTCAGACTTGTAGATCGTATCAGATCCTTTATGGTTCTCATTAGCACCTTTATTTCTAAGAGTGAACCATCAGCGGCAGGCTCAGGCAGGAAGATTCACCAACTTTTTCCAGATGAGGACATTCGACACAAATTTCAAATGGCAGTGGAGGCAGAAAAAAAAGAGAAAAGCGCACCCCAGTGCCTTTGTTGTTCTCCTTTAATTCTGTTAATCGCCCCCAGGTAAAGATTAGCTGCTCTTGCCAATTTAATTCAGCCTCAAATGATGCTGCTACAAGGTCACTTTTTCTTTTCTTCCCCTCTTCCTCTGTCTCTTTATTCACTCCCTCCACCACCACCACCACCACCCCCCTCCCATCCCATCACCCCCCTCTCCTCCATTTCTCTTTCCGTGAGCAGGATTGAGTTGTCATGTAGTTCTAATAGGCAGCACAGGGAATCATTAGTCCACCTCGGCTCCCTGACTGATGGGTATTTCACTCCAATCATCTGAGTACTGTGCGTGTGTTTGCGTAGGTGTGTGCATGTGTGCGTGAGAGTACACCCTCTTACATGCACACACACACACACACACACACACACACACACACACACACACACACACACACACACACACAAATACGAATCCTCCACCGCAGACATCGCGCCCCCCCTCCACCCACCACTGCATTGTGCGCCTGCTGCTATTGACGGAGTGTCAGAGCTGAGGGGAGATGTCTTAATCAACTTGGACACACTGGGCATTGATTTGACAAGCTGCTGTAATGACCTTCTTGTTTTCGTAAAGGATCACTGTTTATCTGGGCCACAACTGATGCGCTGAGCATGCCTCATTGTCATGGAAACTATTATCACGGCTGAATTGGGATGGGGCTCAGTCTTTGGATCTCTCTTTTTCTCCCTGTGTCGCTCTCCTTCTCTGTCACACACACAAACACACATGCAGCCGCACATATTGATATTGATATGTTTGAGGTGATGCAGTGTAACCAGATGTGTGTGTGTACTGTGTGTTTGAATGTGATGTTTAACACCTCCAGTGGAAACCATCGGGGGTCAAAGGGAAATGTGATAATTGGTGTCAACATTTTTCACATCAATGTTATGGAAATCGTTACAGACTGGATGGATTGACTGAGGAGGCTCAATAATCCCCAAGACAGCCGTTTCATTTACCTGCCTCCCAGCTCTTTTGGAAAATTATTTTAAACGTTGTAGCTCATTGATTTACTAAATGACCCATAATGATGTCTAAAATGGACAGTTTATTCTCAAAGGGAAAATGAAGGAGCAAGAAATATCTTATCAGTGGTTCTCAAACTAGCAGAAGCACTCTCTGTATTTTGATTGCAGCTTGTGCGTATTATGTGAACTGTTACTACGAGAGGAGAGGACAGGTCGGTGTACCTACTACTATTCCTAAGGTTCATTACTAGAAGGTAGGTTAGCTCAGTACCATTTGCTCCCAGCAGTCTTTCAAGTGGACAGACTGTCAAACCAAACTCCATTTTAAAAGCAGCTGTTTTATGGTCACTCTGATCTACAGACACAATTGGCACACATGTCATTTAGTTAGTAACATCAGTAACTAACCTGTGATGATGTTTTCGCTTTCTTTTTCTTTTTTCTGTTTTTACGTGTTGTTGTTTGTTGGTGTGTGTTTTTAATCATATCATTTAATTTTTAATATTAAATAAATACTTGATAGTTTTACTTTTTACTTTCAAATCCTTTATTTTGAAAACCAGAATTGCTGTCATCCAGAAATTTTTTTCTGGGTGACAGTAAAGCCTCTAATCTACCATAACTATAACAGAAGAAGAAACTACTTGTAGAAACTACTTTCTTTGTTATAGAAAGAAAGTAGTTTCTACATGAAACTGCTCACAACAAGGTCTGTGAATTATCTTGAGTAACCAGGTTTTGTTGTGTTTTATTATGGGGGGAACTGTTCTTTTAAGTCTGTTTTTAAATCCTATCTTTATATGATTCTCCCCCTTGATCTGATGTCATTATTTATATAAATTATAATCCTATCAGCTCAGTGTGTGTTTAAAGATAAAGAGAAAGATTACCTTTGTTTGTGCTCAAGCACTAACACATGAATGTTGTGTTGTGCTCCATCACCAGCTTCATGGCCACAGGCACACCCTGCTGCTGCCTTGAGAAGAAGACACTCTGCTGAGTCGATTTGCAGGGATCTCAGGTTCAGGGTGCTGTCAGCTTCTGTCAGGGCAATCAGCAACACTCAGCCTCCCCTGAATAGCCCGCACAGCAGACGGTAAATATTATTGGCATTCTGACACCCTCTCGCTGCGACCAAGTGTGTAAAATTGTTAATAAGGAACATGATGGTGCCACTGCATGCTGTCGTGAGAATGGAAAAGCTTGCTCTTGTTGGCAATTATCCAAATAACAGGATGAGGCGTCTGAGGACAGGTGATTTAAGTCCTTAGCCGAGTGGTGGAGAGGTTTGTTTTGGCAGGGAGGAAGTGGGGAAAAGTCACAGAGGTCACATGGTAAACATTGTTCTTGTGCTATAGCATCAATATAAAATGTACATGGAGACCCTTGTATGCACTGTTTGGAAAAATTGCTAAAGACACTGTCCACAGCCGTGGCACTTTAAGACTTGAGGGCTATTCTGCATTATGTATGATAGTTAGCTGAACACCACTAAAACAGGCAAAGGTTGCTGTAGTGTCAGCTTTAAGTATGGAGGTGGGAAGTAATTAAGTACAAATACTTCGTAAAGTATAATTTTCAGGTGTCTGTACTTTACTTGAGTATTTATTTTTCTGACAAATTTTTACTTTTACTGCCTGATTTTAACACAAATATTAAACATATTAATAATATTAAATATTAATATTAAATAATAAGAAAAAATATTATTTTCTACATTTTCAAAACAGGCTTGTTACTTTAATTTTAATGCATTACACGTGAATTATTGATTGTTTTTATTTTGCATCATTGCACACCATCTTCCCAACATCAAGACCAATTTCAACATAAATGGCTGGGACAATAACCCATAGACATCCTTGTTCAGTGCATATTAAACAAATATACAAGACAAATGTAACAAGACAAAAACAAAATGACAAGGCGATAAACAACATAAAGGCCAAAGAAGACCTATCAGGTTGAAAAATGACGTAAAAGATGTCAAACCAAACGTAACTACACGAAAACAATGTAAAACAAACAACTATGTAAAATATATCATAAGTCAGAAAAAGAAAAAAGATGAAAAAGATGTAACAAAACAAAAAACAACATAAAAAACATAACAAGATGAAAAATAACGTGAAAAAGACCAAACTGCAGAAAAAGACAAGGACAAAAAAAAGGATGTAAAATACACAACAAACTGAAAAGAGATGTAAAAAAGATAACAAGGTGAGAAGTGATGTAAAAGACAAAAAAGTAACAAGACAAAAACCTACGTAAAAGATAAAAAAAGGCATAACAACACAAAAAGTTATATAAAAGATGAAAAACATGTAATAAGATTAAAACAATGAATAACAAGATGAAACAGATGGGAGGGAGACTTGGCTGTGGAGAAACGGTGAAGTTCTGTTTGTTTTGCAGAGAAACACCTGGAAGAAATGTCCTTCAGAGGGGTTAGATCTTTAAAAAAATTAAGATACCAGTACCAATACCAGTACCCCTAAAGTCATACTGATACCAAAAGAGTATTTTATTTGATACTTCTCTAAGGTTCTTCTTTACGAAGAATGCTTGCTGTGATTGGCCTTGAGCAAAAATATCAATTTTTAGTCTTTTTTTCTCGGTCTGGGACTAAAAGGAATGCATGCAGGTCTACTTTTATACTTTTAGTACATTACAAAGCCTGTATTTTTCACCTTTACTTGATTACAGAAGTTTAATAAGTAATTCTACTTTTTACCAGTCTTTTTTACACAAGTATCTGTATTTCTACTTGAGTAAAGAATGTGTGTACTTTTGCCACCTCTGTCTAAGTGTGACTGAGAATGAGCTGCTTGTTTACTGAAATCCACTGTTATTAGTTATTTCTATGACTCCCCCTGAAAGTCTCAATGTGACACTGCGATAAGGCAGACAGTATTCCTTCCCTTGCATGGAGCACGCAAGTCATTATTTTTAAAGGCATAGTATCTCCAAGTGGCAGAAGGACACGTTGATAGCAGAATAAAGTACACAATCGTAAACGTTTATGCCAGTGTTTCTCACTGTATGATTACGTTTTTATGGTTCATATTCTGATATGGCTTGTTTTCGCTGCCACCGCCAAAGCAATGAGACAGGCCCAGAGGTGGCATTTCTCCTTTGCTTTATGGGGGGGGGATGCAGAGATGCCTGGAGGAGAGTCCTGCTTGGTTTCGTTCGGTAAACACACTGCCAAGCTAAATGGCTGATCAATCAATTTCAGTGGGATCGATCTGCATCAGTTCTGCCTGCATGCACACACCCGGAGCCACTTTATTGTAAATCAATCATTTTGAAAACAACTCACAGAGGGGCCCGTCCTCACTAACAAGCCATCAATTCCAGCTGCCGGTGTAGCACCCTTATCAGACCACAAATCAACAGCCACACAAACATCTGCTCCATTTCCATCGCTTTCCCCCTCCGCCTCGCTCTGTCTTTTACCCCCGTGCTCCTTGTCGTGTTTTGATGGCGTGTCTGGCAGAGGAGAAGAGAGGAGAGGCTGCGAATCTTCACCACACCACTTAAGATAACCCAAGGGTAATAGTGTTTGCACATTTGAGAGAGAAATGAGGACAAATGCCAGGGTGGGTCATACATTCTCCTTCTGACCGGCTGTTTGACGTTGGAGTGTGAAATTGCACACTTCAGCTGAGGAGTATGGAGGAGGCGGAGGAGGAGGAGAAGGTGGAGCAGGCGGGCAGGCAGGGCCCAGAGACTTATGAGATGTCCACTGATTTCTAGCTATGAGAGAGAGGAGTGGGTCGATGTCTGAGAAGTCATCCTGCCTCATCATAACACCTCAGAAATTGGTGCTGCTCATGATGTTTGAAGGATTCTCAGGAGATATCTCAGTACCCTTGACACAGGCAACACAGTGTTTAGTGCACTGCATCGAGAAGCAGATTATTTCAGGTAGAAAATTGCTGCGTTACATAAAGGTTAAACATCCTTTAACTTTGGCACTATTTAATGGCATGCTTATCACCGTCCAGACATGTTAAAGCTCCAACAGGGGAAAGAGGATTACTTCCTCAATATATCATTTGCCCCTGGAATAACTGTATCTGCAAACCCGATCCACATTAAGATGCTACACATCCCGATGTGATGCACAAACATTCATGGTGCTGACATGACAGCGCAGCGCAGAGATACCTGCTATGATGTCCTTTGCTCATCCACTGTCACCGTCTCCATGGAGATATACGAGGCAGTGTGGACAGGATGTGATTCGAATGCTATTCCCACCCATCACTGTGGATCCCTGTTGATTGACAGTCTGACAGGTGAAAGTGATGGAGCAGCTAATAGCATGTCAGTAAACGTAAATCAAGACTAATGCCAGGCTCAATGGATAAGCGGATTGGCGGTGCGACTTGGACCGCGGGGTCACCGACCCCTCCACAGGGTGGGGATTGGTAAAATACAATATACATTTAGCTCAGGCTTCCCCTGGTGATAGTCAAGGTCAGGCACTGGGTCTATTGCAATTTCACAGTACCTGTGTGTTGTGTACACACTGGAAAGTGGTAAAGTGACAATGTGAGTGCACTGATATTTATCATGATGTTTGATGTAGATGTGTTTCAAAAGGGCTGGGTAAATAAATAGTGAGCTATTATCAGTGTTAACCCCAGAGGTGGAAGAAGCACACAGATCCTTTACTTAAACCATCAGCTTCTTACTATGAGCAAGGAAGTCATGAACTTCATGAACATTCAGGTAACCAGGGGCAGAACGACCATATATGCAGGTAATGCATTTGCATTAGGGCCCGCGAACGACCAGGGCCTGTGTGCACGAGTCTCGAATCATTCACTAAACAGATACGGGGCCCTAATCTTCACGAGACAGTATAATATTGTGCTGTAGCTGTCACTTACTAATACCCATCTCTTTGTTGTGGCGTGGATGGTATTTATAGTACTTATTCATGGTGCGATTAGGTCATGGTGCAACGTAGCTGCTGTCATTCAACAAATAAATATTACAGTACATTACAATAACACAAACTAAGCTTTACATATACAAGCTTATCATTTACTGACTCATACATCTATGTCACGTTTCTAAATTAAGTTTAAATAAGGATTAATTGGCTCTTTTATGTTCAAGAACGTACAAAGTGTGCCTGCTTGGAATTTAGGGTTATTAAAGTTATGGACATGCACAATACTACAGCAAGGGAAAATCAACAGAAAGTTCCAAAGCAAGTAAGTGAGAAATGAGCAATATACAAACACAAAAGTAAGCTTGAGAACCCAGAATTGAAATCACCTGTGATAGTTTACTGTATTTTCATCTGTTTTAAGATCAGCTGTCACCTGTGATAGTTTACTGTATTTTCATCTGTTTTAAGATCAGCTGTCACCTGTGATAGTTTCCTGTATTTTCATCTGTTTTAAGGTGCGCCGTCACCTGTTTGTTTACTGTATTTTCATCTGTTTTAAGATCAGCTGTCACCTGTGACAATTCACTGTATTTTCATCTGTTTTAAGATCAGCTGTCACCTGTTATAGTTTGCTGTATTTTCATCTGTTTTAAGGTGCGCCGTCACCTGTTATAGTTTCCTGTATTTTCATCTGTTTTAAGATCAGCTGTCACCTGTTATAGTCATCTGTCATCTGTTTTAAGGTGCACCGTCACCTGTTTGTTTACTGTATTTTCATCTGTTTTAAGATCAGCTGTCACCTGTTATAGTTTGCTGTATTTTCATCTGTTTTAAGGTGTGCTGTCACCTGTTTGTTTACTGTATTTTCATCTGTTTTAAGGTGCGCCGTCACCTGTTATAGTTTACTGTATTTTCATCTGTTTTAAGATCAGCTGTCACCTGTGATAGTTTACTGTATTTTCATCTGTTTTAAGGTGCGCTGTCACCTGTTATAGTTTACTGTATTTTCATCTGTTTTAAGATCAGCTGTCACCTGTTATAGTTTACTGTATTTTCATGTTTTAAGGTACGCTGTCGCCTGTTATAGTTTGCTGTATTTTCATCTGTTTTAAGATCAGCTGTCACCTGTTTGTTTACTGTATTTTCATCTGTTTTAAGATCAGCTGTCACCTGTTATAGTTTGCTGTATTTTCATCTGTTTTAAGATCAGCCGTCACCTGTTTGTTTACTGTATTTTCATCTGTTTTAAGATCAGCTGTCACCTGTTTGTTTACTGTATTTTCATCTGTTTTAAGATCAGCCATCACCTGTTTGTTTGCTGTATTTTCATCTGTTTTAAGATCAGCCGTCACCTGTTTGTTTACTGTATTTTCATGTTTTAAGGTACGCTGTCACCTGTTATAGTTTGCTGTATTTTCATCTGTTTTAAGATCAGCTGTCACCTGTTATAGTTTGCTGTATTTTCATCTGTTTTAAGGTGCGCTGTCACCTGTTATAGTTTACTGTATTTTCATCTGTTTTAAGGTGCACCGTCACCTGTTATAGTTTACTGTATTTTCATCTGTTTTAAGATCAGCTGTCACCTGTGATAGTTTACTGTATTTTCATGTTTTAAGGTGCGCTGTCACCTGTTATAGTTTGCTGTATTTTCATCTGTTTTAAGATCAGCTGTCACCTGTGATAGTTTACTGTATTTTCATCTGTTTTAAGGTGCGCCGTCACCTGTTTGTTTACTGTATTTTCATGTTTTAAGGTACGCTGTCACCTGTTATAGTTTGCTGTATTTTCATCTGTTTTAAGATCAGCTGTCACCTGTTATAGTTTACTGTATTTTCATGTTTTAAGGTGAGCTGTCACCTGTTTGTTTACTGTATTTTCATCTGTTTTAAGATCAGCTGTCACCTGTTTGTTTACTGTATGTTCATCTGTTTTAAGGTGTGCTGTCTTTTTCATCTGTGTGCAAGTGCGCCGTCACCTGTTAACATATTTGTTTTCCATCCATGTAAAGGTGCGCCATCACCAGTTTTTATATATGAGATGATGACGATGATGATGCTTTACTCTGTTATGGTGGTCCAACACCAGATTTTGTCAGGCAGGCTAGTTCATCATTATCTTGGCCTTGCTATTATGACTCCTCCTTTGTATCACTGTGGTGCATTTCACTGTTGTTGGTCATTTTAAAGCTGCATATTTTCACTTCTTTCATTCACTGACATTATGTTATATTATGTCTGATTGTGATGGGCAGGGCCCGGTTTGATAATCTTGCATTAAGGCCCAGTGCTGATTGTAGGTAAAACTTTATGTAGATTATGGCCCACAATATAGAACATTTTCATTCCCAATTTACAGTGTAAATATATTATTAAGTGTTACATATAAATCTGCACTGTACTGTAGGCTTCTGAAATCCCCTGTAAGTACAATGTTGTGCCTCAAACTTACCTACTTTATGCCTAGGTGTGTAAGAAAGTACTGATGTGCTTCAATATTGTGATATTATGTTTTGTGATGCTGTATTGATTCTCAGGAACACAGTATCATGATATCGTGATACATGCAAAGATTTACAGAAGACGATCATTTTGTGTTGTGCCAGATTGCAAGACAGCCATTGTTATGATTACATTAAAAAGTTAACTTTTTTTAATTTATGCACATGGTGGTGTGTATACTATGACAGTTAAAGTTAGATCTAAAAATAGCAAGACATCACCTTGCTTACAGTATTGCAATATACTGAGATATATTGAATTGCAACCCTTGTATCATGATACATATAGTATCACCAGATTCTTGCCAATACATAGCCCTATTTATGACATACATACGTAAGATATAGGCTCCTAACAATACTCTTTACCCTGGACCTTTGTTTGTTCCAAGGTAAAATATAAATGTACCCCATAATTGTTTAGAATGTAACCCTAACCTATTAAAAAAAATAAGAATAATTTTTATGAATTGTTATGTAATTGTTCTGCATAACAATTTATAAAATGCTGAAGAACTTCTAAGTCCATTTTCCCAAATACTGTTGCACAGTAGGTCATACTGTACCTCATAATAACAGAATAGGAATACAGTGTAACAATTGCCCCCCATGATAAATAACCAAGAGGTTAAACTGATGTTTAATTAGCAGCCGTCTAAACTTTACACAGATGAAGAAAAACACTTCATCCACCCATCACAATCATCCAAAAAGTATAACTTTCTTACCTCAATTTTTTTTTTTTTTT
>JAJHUR010087132.1:25763-46421 GCA_027495735.1 Lutjanus campechanus | reverse complement strand
TCGTCTCGCTGGAGTGAGGAGGTCAAAAGTCAAAATGTCAAGGCCAAAGGACAAGTCCATTTGAGGTCAAAGGTAACAATTATAGAGGCAACAGGCAATGGTGCGTTTGAGACTCTAATTTTTGACCTCACACAGCAACATGCCGATAAACTCAAACGCATCCTTAAACAATTGGGGATTTTTTGTTTCTGTTTTTTGTTTTCAATCTTGTCCTTTAACCCTGTACATATGTGACTGCTGACATTCTCTCCTGGAGTCAAAAACTGGTCATATGTTAAAAATAGCTTCCTTTAGTTGAACAACAATTGCAAAAAGTGTACTTTTGACATGAGAAAGATTTGTTTTTACTATGTGTTTTATAACTAAGTCTGTAAGAGTTCATTGTATAATTCTCAGTATATATGATTCACACTTTTCACATCAACAAAACAAAGACCCACAATCTCAATGACAAAACAAGGCACAAAACAACACATATGTACTCCACATGAACGCACAAGCTCAACATCTGTACCTTCTTATTTGATCAACTTAAATGAAACATGTTAACAAATATTCTCCAAATCCACGATTTTGTTTTACTTTGAATTTTAAGTTTGCGAAGATGTTTCTTTTTTTTTTTCACTGACAGCTCTGTCATTGTTAGACTATCAGGTCTGGTTTTGTCATTTACATTTTCGAATTCTTCTTTAAAATAAATATATGGTATCAGCTATGATATAACACCCAGTAAGCTACGCTGTGTCCACCGTTCCATTCTGAGCTGGAATAACTGTTTCAATTTCAGTTTGGTTTTATGTTAATTAGAGTTCAAATTAATGCTGAACATTTGCTGCATGAGTAATGTCCATTTATGAGTTGTAAGAAATCATTTATAATCTTTTAGGAGGAGAGAGGATGTTTTTAACGCTTAATTTAAGCAATATGTTAATTGAGTCTGGCAGGCAGAGGGCAGGCGGTGACTGAACTTAAACTCCAGAGTGTGTGTTTTTGGAGCAGCAGGGTTTTGTTTTCAGGATAACTGGATTGGCTTTACATTGACAGACAGTTATTAAAAGCTGATCAATGCTACTATCAAATTATAATGTTGTGCTCATCCCGCTCTCCTGCAGTGTTCCTGCAGCCTGCCTGAGCTTCCTCAAGTCTGAGGAGGTGGAGGCAGGGGGAGACAACTTGCTTCAAGCACAGATCGTATATTAAATTGGATTTCAACCTATTTAATATGCCATCCATGGCTATATGCATGACTCATTTTTGGGCCTGCTGTTGTTACATTTTGCTCCCTTAATCCCAAATTAACATCACACCTACATTGTATACAACTCAAATCAAATCATTCCTCTTTATTGAATACCCCTATCTTTTAACGTTAACCAACTCAAAACTTCAACAAGGACACTCAATAGCTGTATTCAGGTTTCACCAAATAACAAAAACAAAACAAACAAACAAAAAGTACAAAGTACAAAGACTGCTTTTTATGCACTCTATGATTGAGATATTTCTCCCCCTATGATATCAAATTGAGTTAATTCATTCTTTCCGATGCCAGTTGTCTTGTCAGTATTTAAATAATAACACTTTTCTTTTTGCAGTGTAGCAGGATATGTGAGTTTCCAGTGTGTAAATATCAATTTCTTTCATACAATTGAAGAAAAAAAGAGTTCTGTTTTTTTCATGTGGCAGTGATGACTCATTAGGAGGATGTATACAGTAATACAGGATACGGTATGTAACTGTATGTAGTTTCTTTCTTCTGGATTTCATTCCTGCTGTGTTCCCAAGTGATCGTGAGGCTCTTTTGGCATGTCAATATCAAACTGACAGATGCCACATTTTATTAGAGCTCCATATCAAAGCGCACACACACACGCCACACACACACTTGCACTTGCACTGACGCGCACGCTGTCAGGGCGCTACTGTGCTCTACATGGCAATAATCAATGATACAAGCACACAAGATTCATCTGATTTAGTTCTCCATTTTATTGATGTTTTTATTTCATCAAATACAAATGGAAGAAATGCGTTCAAATCAAGGATCCTGAAAAAAAAAAACATGCATGCCAGACAACCATAACCTTTAAATTCAATTAACACTTCAAGAAGAACCAATAAGAACAATTAGGATATCTTTATACAGAGCATATTCTCATAGTCCCTACTGCAATGTTCTACACTGTTCTCAGTGTGTTTTGCGGTTGTGTGGCAAACCAGTGTGTGTGTGCATGTGTGTGTGTGTGTTTCGAGCCCTACGGCAGGGTTTAGGGTAACTATACAGCACTCCCCCCTCCACCTTCACCCCGTTCCCTTTGCGGCTTGTGTGGCTTGTCTCATCCCATCTCCCTCCTGCTTCTCTATCGCCCTCCTCCTCCTCCTCCGCTCCCCCCATCTCTCCCCACCATTACTCTGCTTCTAGCCTACGTGTGTGTGTGTGTGTGTGTAGGGTGGGTGAGGGGTTGGGGGTGGTGGGTGTTACATTGGTGACGACAGTGCCAAGAATCAACCCCTGCTTTCTCTAAAGCAGGGGTTGATGCAGATGATGCTAAATCTGATGCAAATTGCATATGTATGCGTATCGCACACGCACAGACACACACACAGGCAATATAAGATAACATAAAGCCGAATATATACAAGACCTACAAGGATTATTTGGTGACACTTTATTTTACAGTACATCAACCCTTTATTAGACCCCTATTAGCCTTTCTCAGAGTGTAATTAGGGACACGTTGTAACAGAACTGTACTGTAATTAAAGTGAAATCACATATCTGCTACTTCCCTTCCTTCAAAAAATATGTGAAGCAGATCCACAAAGTAAAGGCCAAAATTATAGAAGCGGAGCAATATTTTGTCTATGGTGACTGTACCGACTTATTGTAATACTGTAGAAAGATGATATGATTTGATCAAAGAAGTTGGCATCAGTCTTGCCTACTCAGCCAATTGTACAGGACTAACCAAAGAAGGTGTGTCTCAAGTAGCAGATATGTGATTTCACTTTAGTTAACAGTACAATCCTGTTGTAATGTGTCCCTAATTACACTCTAATAAAGTCTAATAGGAGTCTAACTGTGGGAAACACTTAAACTTAAGTTTACAGGACAGTTCTGTTCTAATGTTTGTCTAATTGCCTTCTAATAAAGACTAATAAGGGTCTAATAAAAGGTTTAATACTATATAATAAAGAATATTTTGTTTAAATTTTTTGTCCAGTGTGATACAGAGTGTGGCTTGTGAGTGTACTGTAAAATGCAGCGCAATCAATTATTTCCATTGAGTGGAAAAATGACGTTTCAGTGAGCTGCACTTATTCAAAACACTGTACGAAATAAATGAAATTGAAAAAAAAACTACCTATATCTTGATTTAAGTGATGCAGAACTGTGCCTTTTCTCACACTGTGCGACTCCCCGCCGACAGCACCTACCTATATGACAAAAAGAAGTAGTCATAGAACAAAAGCATTTCCTTTACGAGAGGTGTGTGTCTACTCTCCACCCTGGTGGCTTTCAGTGTTTCATTATCCAAAGTCGAGGTCTTGCTTTGCCACCCAGCTCCCCCATGCTGCCTGTCTCATTTCCTCCCGGTAACAATCCATTAGCCAACGCCAGGCTCAAACACGCAGCCGCTTAATTATTCTCACTTCTTTGGCAGCACGCCGGGGCATACCACTCATCAGAGGAAGCAGGGAGGTAAGGGAAGGGGAACAGCTGATATTCTATGTATACTTAATGCATGTAAAAAAGGGACAACAGGGTGACTATGCAAGGACACACTATTCACACACACGCACAAAACACTTCTAGTATTTGAACATGATGACGTACAGATGAATCTTAAACAGTAAAGATGTAAAATTTACACTTCACAACCTATTTAAACCAAAACTCTAATTGTATCAAACCTCTGATAACATACTACCCTCTTTAACCGCATATATATGTGCGTGTGTCTGTGTCTGTGTGTGTGTGTCGATGCCAGAAAAATGGCGATGATGTGTGTTATAATTCATCTTGAATAATTTCCTGCACATTCTTCCTCATGCTATGCCTCAGGAGCACTTCAGGATGAAAGGGAATGCTAATGCCGTGTCTGTATCTCACTGAACAATGTGTGTTTGTGTGCTGCAATACGTGTGTGTGTGTGTGTGTGTGTGTGTGTGTGTGTGTGTACGTGTGTGTGAGTGTGTATGCCACCTCACTAAGCACATTTATGGTAATTAACAGATAGGAGAGGTCAGCTACAGTGTGTGTGTGACAGTGAGAGTGAGTAAAAGAGAAGGAGACAGAAAATGATAGGGGGGAACAGTTATAGCGCTGATTAACATAAATTGGTAATATTGTCACCAACTTCCTTTCTTTTTTTCTGCTCTATAGCGTTTAAATTGTCATTTTTTAGTTTAACAGTTTGACGAAAAGTGAATCCTAATCTATAGTCTTACAAAAGTGAAAGTTTTATCAGTAACTGCTCTAAAAAAGGTAAAATGATGCACCTTTATCCTTTATGTTAAGCACACTGATACATGTGTGACATGTGCAATATGTTGACTTTTATTTCTATGATGTAGTAGGGAACTTAAACGTGGTAATCACGTAATTTGATTTACAGTTAAACACTGTAAATGAACACAAATATAAGTAACTTGAAATATTTCCAAATCACAATGCTTTTTGTGTCCTATTACAATGTTTTGTCCAACTGAACTCAATAAAAGCCAACCTAGAAATTGTTTCATGGCCTGAAAATACTGAGAAATTGGAATTTTTTAAATATTAGCAAATACCTGTTTAGCTCTGACGACCATGCTGCTAATATTAGCGCTCGTACCTAATAAACGGCGTGCAACAGAAAGCTAAACACAGGCCGATCTCGTGGGTGACAGTAATCGAGGGAATTAATACATGCAAATGAAACACTCAGCATGCAGAGCAGCCGACGACAGTAATTGAATAATTGACTTTCAGGAGCTGTGCGCTCCTGTCCACGTAGCACATGGAGAATTTGTATGCGTTAATGTGTATGCGTGCGCGTGTCTATGCCAGCGGACATTTTAGGTCTACCCTCCTCACACTCTCACTACTGCCAAACGCCTTAAGATGGTGGCACCTTGAGGCAGAGAGAGACACTCGTAGAGAACCTCCTCCTCCTCCCTTTCCCCCCTTCTTCTTCCACCTCGGGTCCTCACGACAACACAGGACAGGCCCCCCTTCCTAACCCTTCGCCCCCCTAATAAATATTTAATTCACCCCTCTCTAATAAGGATATTAGGCGAGTACACCCCAGCCCTGGCGTATATGCATGAGTCCTTTCTCATCAAATTTACATAAAAGGGCCAGATGCTAATGCGAGCGTAGCAACTACTGCTCACTATTCTATATGCACTGGTACTGGCTCCCCAGTCCGAGAGCCCATATAATTTAATTGCCGAACAGCATATATTTTTCAAATGGTTCCCCCATATTCAAATTGCATCTAGGCCTCAATACCATATGCTTTACAAAGAGCGGAAAGACGGGCATATTTTAATTGTGGTGGCAGCACGTCTACAGTATTTATGCTTATTTAATGTTTTCTGAAGCCCCTCCTCTTATGAAACGGCACATAATACAGCTGTGCGTATGCATAATATGAAAAAAATCAGGATGTTCAGATTATGAATGCAGGTATGCTGTGTTCTAGAGCCGGAGCTTGTTCAAACATGAATTATTATTTCAACAATAAAAGCCAATTAAGATTTAGAAACTACATTATGCTGATAGTGTAAAGAGTTTACGAATGGAAATACAGCGAGAGATAATTAGCATTATAATTTAGAAACAAGTGCCCTGATATTGACAGATAGTGGACATACATATAGTGTACTGTATATAAAAAAAACAACAAGCACCACTTAAATATAGAGTATAGCATATGGCATGTTGGGACTGAGCGCCCCGAAGTTTGTAATTAATAGAGGATGAATAATGCAGTGACACGAAATATATTATTTACACCCTTTCATCTTCGAGGGAGATTCAAAAGCATATTTCAGATGCAATTATACTAATTTATTTATGGTGCATAGTATTTGCATAATCAAAAGCCAGCCGAGCACAGATATCCTAGAAGACAGGCTGCAGCCAGCTTTAGACATGTAGAGCAAAAAATAGCACTTATGCACACAGCCTTATTGTGCAGTGCTGCTGCCACAGTCTGGATATCTAATCATGCAGCTACATAGCTGAGAGGTTGCCATACTGGTTGGTAGCATTATTATCGCTGGTGATACAGGTAGAAAGTGTGTAATGTGGCATTTGTTTCATATTCTACCTAAAGTCCTGTAACTTTTTACGGTTGCATTTCGTATCAAAATATGGACAATTCATGTACAGTATGTTGACTACAAGTATCATCAAATGGCATTTGTCATTTAATGACCTTTACATAGAGCTGCAAGAATGAATCTATTATTAATCAACTATTAAATTAATTACCAACTATTTTGACAATCCATTAATGGTTTGGGGTCATTTTTTTTAAGAAGAAATGCCCAAATTCTCTTTAGTCCTCTGTGACAGTAAACTTTGGGTTGTCAGCAAAACATGACATTTTTGGATATCACCTACCACGGATTAAAAGTTTTCACTGTTTTCTGACATTTTAGGGATGAAACAACTAATCGATTAATGTTCAACAATGAAATAAAATGTTAGTTGCAACCCTACTTTTAAGCAGGCTCCTAGTTATCTTAAAATTTGGGGCATTACAAACATTATTATCAGCTCACACAGCAATGTTTGCATTGGACATTGCAATTAAACAAATTATTATAACAATTTCACATGTGTATACATTAGAAAAACACTGTGACAAGATATCCACTGTGTCATCTTAATAATGTATACAGATGATTATAAATATATACATTTACAAAATAAAATTGCTACTCTCCTTACTGAAGGAGCGTTTGAACTTTCTTGCCTCTAGATTGAGCCTGTTTGACAAACAGTGGTCAGGTTTTGTGGTCACTCAGTACTTAATGAATAAATCTAGGTCAGCATGCAAACTGATGCAGAGCTTATATTAATAAGGTTTGGGGAAAATATAGACTCAAGGCATCAATTAGTGGTATCAATTTTGGGACAACCAAATTTTGGTTTTGCTTTGGCCTTACATAACACAGATAATCATGAAATTGTCCTGGAGCATCTGTGCCATGAAAGTAGTGATGCACTGACACATTTTCCAGGAGTCATTTTTAGTTTTAAGTTTCACTTGGTGGTAAGACTGTAAAAGTTTTACTACCCATCTATTAACTACATAGTATTCTGTATGTAACTATATATCAAAGAGGTCATTTTAATACCACAAGAGCTGAATACTCTCATCATGCCAGACGACAACAAATCTGCACAACTCGCTCCCTTTCAATCACAATCACATTATGTTACGTATAGAACAGATCTTTGATGGTGCGTAAATGATCCCAAGGTGCCTGTCTAACACGTCTGCCATGCATATCCGCACAGTTAGCTGAAGGGGAGGGCCATACAGCGTGGCAGAGCACAGCATGCCCGCTGGTCCCCACAAGACGCTCAAGTGGCCATGCATGATGTCATTAAAAAGGGCCCAACCATGACATTCCTCAGTGGATTATTGGCAAGTTATGGCTGGCTGCTCTGTTATGGAGGGAGGTCGATCGGAGTGCTGTTAATCGCCAATGACACCATTAACGAAGCCAGTGACACCTCTTGAATGTTTGTGAGTCAGTATGTGAGAAAAGGACCAACGTAGGACCTCAGATTTTGTTTTGCCTCATGTATAGACCTCAACCTCTGACTCTCTGCGGCTAAATTAACATCATGACCTCAATATTTGGAAGACAGTAGAAACTTCAATTAACCAATGCATATGCGGTTGGTTACCTGACAGGAAACCTTATCATATGGATCTACATTGAGCCGTGGAGACAGGGAGTGGGTGGCATTCTAGTTTCTTGAGCACTCTACACACACACACGCACACACGCACACACACATGCACACACACACCATCACACACTCACAGAAACCAGGAATCTGTCCTGCATTGGCAGGGGCTGATGCTGCCATGCGCACGGTGATCTCACCTACCGTTGCCGTGGCGACACCAACCAGAGGGAAAAGCCTTATTGTGTGTGCGCATGCGTGTGTGTGCTTGTGATTGTGACAGAAGCTTGGGCTGGAGGAAGAGAAGGAGCAGGAGGAGGAGGAGGAGGAGGAGGAGGAGGAGAAGGAGGGCCTGCAGGAATTCAACATTGTGCCTGGCTTGTTTAACGTTTATGCCTCATTCACTTACTACCCTTACTACCCTTTATCAGGGGGAATACTGAACCGGCCCTTTCAATTATCGGGGCAATAAATTCAACATGGCGCTGTCGTTAAAATAGCAGGCCAGTGCTTTAATGGGGAAAGGGGATGGTATATGGGAGGGAAAGGGTGGATGTCGATTCATTTGCATAAGTTATATGGTGAGAAGAAGATAAACAGGAGGGAAAACATGCAGGGCGACATGTTGGGCTGGGCATGAGACCAGGTATTGTCTTCGATTTTGGATATCGTTATCATGACATGGGAGTGTTGTCCTTTCCTGGTTTTAAAGGCTGAATTACAGTAAAGTGATGTAATTTTCTGAATTTACCAGACATCCCTCTTATATAATATCTATAACAAGGTATTAGGTCAAAAACAGGGTTGGGTACCAACGAATGACATGTAAGTGGGATTATGTAATCAGATTACAAATGATATATTATGATCTACAATCAACCCAGATTACATTTGAAAAATGTGTAATTAGATTAAAGTTACATTGTCAGGGATTACTTGATTACACTTTTGATTATGTCTTTAAAAGATGACAATTTAAGAATTATGAAACTTTTTTCATGATAACCAATGCTCTACAGTGTCTTCTTCTAGAAACGCACCAAAAACATACCTGTTATCATAAGCTTTTAGTTAGGATTAAAGTGTGTGTGTGTGTGTGTGTGTGTGTGTGTGTGTGTGTGTGTGTGTGTGTGTTTGTGTGTTTTGATAATAATACATTTTTATCTTGTATGATTTATCTTGTCCTTTACATTTTCATATATGTAATATCTTCTTATTTTATATGCTTTTGTTGTGTGTGACTTTGCCTTGAAGCACACTAACTTTACACCTGCTCTATGAAAGGTGCTATATAAATAAAGCTGCTATGACTTGACTTGACTCTATTAGAGCTCCACTTTGTGGAAAAAATATTTTGAGATGTTTAAAGAGAAAAAAAAAAAAAAGACTATTTTTGAGACTCAAATTTTTGTAGCTGCATTCATTTTGTTAGTATAAGGTGCAATATTTTCAGCGTTTGATTTTGAAATAATCCAAAAGTAATTCCAGAGTATTTAGATCACACTGTATTTTTTTGTAATCCAGAAGATTATGTTACAAATTACAAATATTGTCATTTGTATTCAGAAACTGATGACATTTCAGGGCCAACCCTGGTCAAAAATATTGTGATATTTTATTTTGTCCATATGGTCTAGCCTGAAACAGCATATCACTTGACACAAGTGCAGCATGAATAAAGCATTTTTTCAAAATAAGAGTCTCTGCAGCCAAATACCTATGATGTGAAAGAATTTGCCTA
This sequence comes from Lutjanus campechanus, assembly GCA_027495735.1. Classification (NCBI taxonomy): domain Eukaryota; kingdom Metazoa; phylum Chordata; class Actinopteri; order Lutjaniformes; family Lutjanidae; genus Lutjanus; species Lutjanus campechanus. The sequence goes on along the minus strand of JAJHUR010087132.1, from coordinate 36,762 downwards.
CATCCTTTACAGGATTTATTTGAGGAAGTCCATTTGTCTTTGGGTGCAATATTTCCATGTTTGATTTTGAACTAATCCAAAAGTAATCCCAAAGTATTCACATTGGATTACGTTTATTACAAAAAAAACATTTGTATTCAGTAACTAACTACATTTCAAATGATTCTGACCCAACCCTGATCAAAACTACTGTCATTTCTGATTTTGTCCATATCGCCCAGCTCCGGGCTTCATGCATACACGCTCAAACACTGACAAGCACACAAAGCATGCAAACACGCATCCTGCACACATGCATGTGAGCGCCACCACTACTCTTATTTCTCTTTTAGGCAAACAGCCAAAATAAACTCCCCTACTACCAGCTGGTATTGTTGAATTCTATTAGTGATGAAGAGCTAACTCAGACTATAGGGGTCATCTGCTCATCAATGGGGTGGCGGTGGCCTGGCTTGCTCCACAGCCATGAATGCACTGAATTCATTACCCCTGGTGCACAGATGGTGTCTGGCTGCCTGTCTCAAGTTCAAGTTCATGTCCAGGAGACAGAAAGAGAGAGACATGGCCCAAGCCAGACAGACAGACGTTGTTGTTGACTGAGACACAGCCATTGTCCCCCCCCCCCCATCAACATGATGTAGTGTCCTCACTAGCTAGCCGAAAACGCCTGCATGGGTCAGTTAATCGTGGAGACAAATGCACAGGAAACATGCAAACACAGACATGCATGCGAATACGTAGATGCACATGGAGCCTCTTGCTCCATTGCAAGCATCAGGAGGATGAAAATAACCCCGCATTTCTGCTCAGATAACCTGGAATAATTAGTTTTGACTGTAGCTGGCTAATTCTGCAGATGATGCTCTGAATATGGCAACCTTTCCCACTGAAAAACAAGGAAACTAAAAAAGAAAGGAGGGTCATTACATTAGTAACAAACAAACTATGCTTTGTTTGCTTATGGGAGATGCATGGAGAAGCATACTAAAACCCAAAATATCTACCTTGAATGACCTTTGATGAAGAAATGCTTCTAAAAATATGAAAGAACACACCTTAGAGAATAGCATTCTGAGAGAATTTGCCGAATGTGCACATTCATTTATTTGCTGTAGGTCTCCAAATGGCATGATTGACATTGCATGTCCCATAAGCTTCAACAGAACTGGCACCCTTCCTTGTTCCTTGCTGAAAAAGACGCCACATATCCACCACTTTCTTATTGCAGAACAATCTATGAGAAGGCCGCCAAAAAACACAGCCATGCAACACATATATTAACAAATGGCACCCGTATGACGACTATATTCATATCCTTTGTCTGGCACAGAAATTACCCTGGGCCGATACATATTATAAACCTGCTGCTGCACCTGCTATACACAGCAGCACACAGGCACAGGGGAAGCACATAAAAACCCCGGGCACGCTCACATAAAATATGCTGATTGCCCGTCCAATGAATATGAAAACACCTTCCGTGGTCGCCATGGTTTTGTTACTCAACACATCACGTGACAACAATGGCTGCGGCACGCTGTATGTGAGCATGGAAGGAGGGCACACAGCCGAGCACGTAGCCCCCATTTACTAAGGGTAGCAGGAAAGGGGGACCGTCACCACCCATTTCTACACGCATAGTCAAATCACACGCCTGTATTTATAAATATATGGAAATGGGGCGCTGGGAAATGAATGGCAGGGAGGGCCTTTTCTTTTTCTGCAACATGCATGCATGTATGACAGGAATACGCTGTAAATAATATACTGTAAAAGCATCATTTTGGGCATCTCACACACTAGAGGACACAATAATTCAGCCTCATTTACAGAGACATGGGAAAGAATAGAAAAGCACCTTTACACTATTTGAAATTTAGGCATAGAGGCCACGTCATCATCACAAATAGAGACTCCAGTTCATTATTTTTAAAGACCTGGGGAAGCTGTGGTTGTCAGTGTTCATAAAAAAGGACTAATGTGGACCAAATTGATGAGATTGACTCATTCTCCAGAGACAGGCAGTGAAAACCATGCAAACCGCTGCCAACCCATACTGCACCTCTCCTCCATGCAGCCCAGAGATGCTGAAAGTAGCTGGGGGGGGGGATGCATGCATGAAGTGTGATTTGCAGCTGTTTGAGACATGATGATGCTCTCTCCTGGTAACAGTAACTACGTCTCTGCATAGCGTTGCATTTCCTACTGACTGGGTGGACTCTGGTATTGTCTTAGATTTCGGATATTGTTATATCTTGATGTGGCATAAGTGTTGTCTTTTCTTGGTTTTAAGGGCTGCATTACAGTAAAGTGGTGCAATTTTGTTCACTTACAAGACTGTTTTAGCTCTTCTATTATTTGCAATAACCCTCTTAGTCCTTATATCCACATTACTGATGATTATTTAATATTTTGTGAAAGCACCAAAAGTCATCCCTACAATATGATTACATATCAATGTATATGTCAAAAAATATTAGTATATTTTGTCCATGGTCCTTTTTTACTTGTGTTTTAAAAGTATATTATGCAACATTTTCCTAAAATGTATAGACTACATAAATATAATCCCTGTGTGTGTGTGTGCCCTGCCCTCTGCTTGTATTTCCTTATTCTCTCTTTATTTTGTTCTGTTCTGGACATTTTACCAACCCAAAACATCTCTATTTGACTCCCTGGGAATAAGATTCAGCAATCAACTATCTTCCTGGTGTGTTTACAAACGGTTGGATAAATCCGGCTGATTCTACCTTTACAGCATGTGTAGTATTGAGGAGGGATGATTGTGTATACTGACTTAAACTGTTTAACCTCTAAAAATATACTTTATCTGATAAATATCATCTAAATATAAATATAAAAGGGCACATTTTGTTGCAATTTATTGCTTGTGTAAAGAGCTCATAAAATAAGCCACTGTTCTCATAAAAAAAAAAAAAATAAGTGGAGAAAACACTCTATTATGTTTAGTTTTTCTGTAAGAGACATACTGAATGTGCCACAGCAGAAACATTAGTGAATTATATGAGATCCTACGTTTTCCTCCCTCCTCTCTGGTTTGACATTTAGTGTGGCCCCCCAGACTTGAAAACAGTGTTCCCTTTCATAAAGCTAGACGACGATTTCAATCGACTTAACTGGGGACAATAAGACTTGTTTTATTCAGCGCTGCTCTGCCCCAAATTGTGTTCTCAAATTTTCTTTCGGGTAAACGACCCGGTATTGTGTGCATGTCTTTGACAGGGGTCGGGGAACAAGAGACACTAGTTTTGTCTGACGGTGTGAGAAAGTCGGCGAGAGACCTTTTTATTTCAAGAAAAAAAAAAAAAAGGCTGGCGGTGTTGAATTCAGCAGCCACTGTGCATGACTCTGTTTAACACATTGCACTTGAATAATCCTCCTCTGGTACAAAATAGCCAGCTGAACATATGCTGAACTTTGGACTATGACTTCATAATCAGATATTTTTTTAAAGCTGGAAATTAAACGTACTGTGAATTTATTCTCGCGTTGTCAGAGCATATCATTAAAACGATCGGGGCCTGTTTTAAACACGTGGTCTAGCCTGAAACAGCCTATCATCTGACAGATACAGTCACCCCAAGCTGTGTGTATGAGCAGGGGGAAAAAAAACATAACTTATTTATGATTAAAAATAAGCACAGTACAGGTTTATAAGTGCAAAACGTCTTATTAAAACGTTATTTTTAACGTAAAAATTCCAAAATAAGAGTCTCTAAACCCTAACATCTATATTCATAAACTACATCATGTGTAACTACACTATATTTTTTTAATATTTGAGAACGGAATTATGTCCTTTAACCTATTAAAATTGAGTTTATAGGCCCACTTAAAGTAATGATCTACCAATATTCCACTTTTATGTTTTCTGTAGCATATACCACAATAATAATGTGCTCCTAAATGTTTTTTTTCCTGCAACTTTAATCTCAAATTACTCTCTGTTCATGTTCAAGTTCAAATCCAAACAATGCACCTAGATGCCACCTATTCAAACGGCCCCAGACTTTCTTTGTGCAACATTATCTGCGCTGTTACTAATTCTCAGCGCTCAAGTGGGGGCCACGCAGGATTACATACTTGCAGCACATCCCTTTCAAATTCATAAACCCCGCATAGTTTTAAGATAATTGACCCAAAGTCCTCATTATCAGTACAATTGGTGAGACATTACGCATTCAGGACCGTTACTACTCCAAGTTTTTAGGAGCGCCCGGCGCGTCGGCTGCTGGGGCTGGGAAAACGTCGCCTCTTTCTTTGGGGATGCAGATGAGTCTGGTGCACTTGACGTCTTTTCATGACCCCTGTCGCCCCCCTCCTTCTCCCCACCCGCCCTCCATCCCCCCACCCAACCAGGCCCTCACGGCGCTGTCTGTCATATTGGGCCGGGGCATGGCATTGCCACTTGCCCCACCGAGCGTGGGAATGGGATCGTCCAGTCGTTCACATCTCCTGCACTGCGGTTAACGGAATCAATTAAGCAGGCCCGACCCCCCCACAACCCCCCCAACACACACACACATCCCCACAATCCCCTCCTCTCCTCCCTCTTCTGCCACCTCCCTCCTTCTCCTCCTAACCCCCACCTCTCTCCCTCTCCCTCCTTCTCTCTCCATTTTTGTCACTTCACTATACGTCCTAATTATTACTGTTTGGGATGCCAGCGCCGTTTCCTGGCCAGACTCGATCATGCTGAAATAAAAAAAAGCATGGAGGCGCACACGTGGGTCCCCTAAATGTCACTCTCACACAGTCCCATGAAATGTCCAATGTTTCAATTTCTTTAGAATGAAATAAAATGTAAAAATCACACCTGATGTTAAAGGCTATAAATATTAACATGCAATATCCTGTCCTGGAAGGGAAGTTCAGAGTGTGTGAGCAATCTGGTCTGTGTGAGAGAGAGAGAGAGAGAGAGAGTGTGTGTGTGTGTGTGTGTGTGTGTGTGTACAACAATAACATACATTATGAGCTCTGGAAAAAGTTCAATTAAATTAAGTGCACAAACAAAGCTGTCCCGTCAAACTTCAAATGACAAAATAAATCAAATAATTTCTAAATAAAGTCAGTTATATGAGCAGCATCTGTAATCTGTGGTCCATGGGAAAATTCTCAAGTCCTCGACGAGTCTGGAAGTAGTTTTTACTTTCGGTTATCTAGCTTTATGACGAGCAGAACACTCATACAGCTAGATAACCAAAGATAACAACCCACTTCCCAAATCTTCAGCAATAATCCACATGAACATTTCCTCTTCTGAGATCTCCAAGTTTCCATTTCTCACAATTATTGAGCAAAAAGTCATCAGGATCCTTTTTAAAGTCACAATATTCCTCATATATTCCCTTTTTGCCATTGATGGGCCACTATTGCACAGCCCGAGCTGTTACACACCCGGTGTAAAAAGGCGGTAATTCTTGGAGAAAAAAATGATATATTATCCCAATGTTAATGTCATATTCACTTGACATTAACCAATATTACTGAGTTGAAGTACAGGCCTTGAAAATCGCGGGTAAGGTGCAGTCATCCTTGCACAGGGGCCCTAATTTGCAATGCAAATAGCTCCAATCCCACAAAAGGCTCTTTCGCCTCTATTAAGTCGTTGTGGCAGTAGCAATAGATATCCTGTGAGGGCCGACGGAGAAGAAGAAACACGGCAGAGAAGAGGGGGGAAATCCGGTTTCCTGTGGAAAGAAGTGCAATAACGGCGCAGGGAATTACGACGCAAATGTTTCGGATTATAAAGACAGGAGCTTGCTTTGGTTTTTTTTAGGGAGGGGGGCAAGAGAGTGTCAAGTTCAACATCCAAGAAAGGAAGAGATAAAGCCGATGAGCCAAAAAGGGTCCGTTCTGCAGGTTGCATGGTCGCTCGGTCTGAGAAAAGAGTGTGTGTGTGGTGGGGGGAATCATAAGGGCCATCCCCAAACCGATAGGGGGGCTGGGGGTGGCCAAAATATGGACCAACCCCGGTGAGGTCAAAGGCCTCGGACCACGACAATGTAACTGCGATGATGTCATGAAAAAAATCGCATATGCACCCCTCCTATCCATGCATCTCCATCCATTACACAGAGCGCGCTGGAATAAGTCCGCCTTGCATCGCAGCAGCCTTCAGGGATGAAAATGGATGACAGGGAAACCATATGTTTGTTTTACACAGACTGAGAGCTGCTTTTAATAGAGGATGCGAGCAGATTAAACAATAAAAATGAACCAGAGAGCATCCTGGAGCTGCCTGAGCGTCTTCTTGTCTCTCCAATGTAGGCTCTTTCTATTTTCTATTCGCAATAATAACACGCTGCTCGCTGCTTGCTCACTGCTCTCCTTCTCATGTCCACTGGAGGAGTAAGATTTGCTCCCACGGTCTCGATTTTTGCGTCGAAATCCACACAGCCTCGTGTGTTTTTGTCATCGTCGCATCCGAAGGCTCGACTTCACTACAATGATGAGATTCAAGCTGGCGAAGGCAGGAGAAGTCGCCTCCCGCGGTAGATATATGAAGCCCAGGCGCTTCACCGTGCCCTGTCCGCGCGTTAACCCCGCTCACTTTTCTTCCCCACAGAAATGTAAGTAGTTAACCGATAGCTCAGCACAAATGGGTCAATATATAGGATCTTTGTAAGTGAGTCAACAATAACAGGCTGGGGAACATGTGATGGATCATGCGCAGGAGCATGCGACTGCAGGTTAGACCGAGTCAGTACCTTAATGTGCACAAGTTTGATTTAAAACACTCCCATGTTCAAAGGAGGATAAGTTAGAAGGTGTGTCTGCATATGTGTGTGTGTGCGGGAGAAGTGAACTATCAGGTGATTAAATTAACGCCGTATTATTTGTCAATGGCATCATCAGCGTTTTTTTTTTTCATCTTCAGGTGTCCCATTCACTTGCTACAGTTTTAGATCTGCTCTCAAGTTTACTCTCCTCGCTTCGTGGGTGGGAGGGGCGAAGCAGAGGTGTTTTAATGAGCAAATATGAGTCACAGGGCCTGTGTGCATTTCAGTGAGGGATTACTTACTATAAACAGCACTTTAAATGTTCCCTTAAATGTCCAGCCAAAGCTACTGCATTCATGTTTCTATCTTTCAGTTGTCCCTTCTAAATAACACTCCCCACCTGCAGCATATGATGCAAGCAGACTCAATTTGTCCAAATGTCTCTATGGAGAACACTCAAAATTCACAAATTTACGCACACATTGTCCATCTCTTTATTTCTCTGCTTTGCCAATTTTAACACATCCACAATCACCCTGTCCCTCTGATGAATAGTAAACTGCAAGGCCAACTTGATATCATTAAGATCAACATTATGAAGCGCACCTCATTAGGGTAAAGGAGGCTTCAGAATAGGCCTCCCACACAGAGGCCACGCTTTAATCACAGCACACCATTTTTTAAACTTACAACCTGCTGATCCTCTTGAAATTATAATAAGCTGGATTTCCGTGAAGGTTAATGATACAGTGCTGAGAAGCCAAAAAATATATGACAAGGGCGCAATAATGTTCGTATTATCAGCTGTTATTATAAGAACAAACTGAGGCTTTCGTGCGTAATAACGCATGGAGAAACAACACAATGAACGCTTTGTTTTCAAGACTTTGTGTGACGATTTTGGTGACGTTTTTCATTCAAAGTAAAAGCGAACTTATTGACTTTTGTTTCAGCACAGCATTACAACTAAATTTCTGAAGCAAAACAGGATAATAATCTCGCACTTTTATGTGATTTGCTGGTGTGTTTTTTGTGCGTAAACAAGTAAATTTTTATTTTTCTGAAACAAGCTGAAACACCTCGCTCCCGAAAATCACATTTCCTATCGAGATCACACTAAAGCCTTCACTTACATTGAAATGTGCCTTATATGTTGGCCTGATAGTAATGAAAAATTAGGCAACGCCAGTTTTAAGAAGATCTTTTTTTTTTCTAAAAGTAGAGCACTAGACGCAGATAACCAGAGACGCATCTGCTGCCGAATCAACTCGAGCGAGTGAACTTAATTGAAGGAGGCAGAAATTTAGAAGGAGGCAGGCCATAAAGTGTGCGATATTAAAGTGATCAGCATTAATATATATCATAAAGCTGAGGCAGACTTTACTAAGTTACCGGTCAGTTGGAGCTGCTTATAAAAGGTGCCACAAAAGTCTAATCAGTGCGCCCTGATTCCAAAGTGTGTGAGGAAATATTCACACTTTCAAGCTTCACATTTCCTTCTAAATACTTGGAATCTTGCCACAAATTATCAGTCCTTAACAAAACAACCACAGATACTACCTATTTCTTATCAATATCGTCATATTTAACTTTTGCGCACAAGGGGGAACCTTTACGCACACGATTGCCTCCACGCAGCCTATTAAAGCAGCCACAAAAGTTGCACTTACTTCCTAAAGGTGAGTCAAATCACTGCAGCCGATCACAAAGCGTCCCAAACAGCCAGCAGCAGGAGAAGAGCGGCGTTCAGTTGGGTCCGTGTGTACCGTGATGTGGTATACGTTCCCCTCAAATATCCCAGCCCGTATTATTTGGTGGGGGGGCAGCAGCATCACTTTAAAATTGCCGCTAACACTCAGTAGCCTGCATTAGGCGTGCTTCAGCTGCTCTGTGCAAGGCATGAGCATATCCCGAGCACATGATAGACGAAGAGAAGAGGGAGAAGGAGGGGAGGGATGGAGGGGAGGGGAGGGGAGGGATGGGGGGAAGAGGGAGAGAGACAACTTTCCCATAACGTCTACAAGCACCAAATAGAAAAGTGCATGCACAGTTGAGCTCTCAGAGTGTGCAAGTTTTTTTTTTCTTCTTCTCTCCCCCTGTTGGCGGTGGTGAGAAGGGAGGGGGTGATGATGATGATCAGGAGGAGGGGGGGAGGTGGGATGCGATGGGGGGGTGGGGGGGTGGAGAGGAGGGAATGTAAAGTCCATCCTTCTGTGTGAGGAGAGGACGTGCTCTGAAATTCAAACAAGTTCCCTCGGTTCTTTTGTTGCACGCACGAACTGAGGCAGCATTGTTCGCGGGGTTTGGCGTGCTGGACCCTCTCCTCTCCTCCTCTCCTCCCCTCCTTCTTCTGCTTCTTCTCCCCTGACCAGGTTACGAAGTGAGCCTCGCAGTTGGGTGGTAATGAATTTGCTGCAGGCGCTTCGCTAACACGCTTTGACAAACGGAACGCATTTACCGGTTTGCAGACAGAGGGGGGAAATGATTTGCTACATGCAATTCCCAAACTAAGTCTGGAATCAGCTCCATAATAAAAAGAAAAGAGGAAAAAACACACAGCAGTTTAAACTTCACTCAAAAGGCTTTGATTGGATCTGTGTGTGTACAGTACGGGCCTGCACTGGACTTATGAATTCACCTAGCTCCCAGAAGCCTAATAATCTTATAAGACTCCTGCCCCCCCCAAAAAAGTGGACACACACACACACACACACACACACACACACACACACACACACACACACAGCCTTGAGAAAGAGAAGAAAGATAAGAGAAATCTGTCACACACTAAAAAAAGTTAGAACGAGGTGACCTACTTGTCAGTAGCCTCAGCTAATTCTCTTGGTGATGACACACTTTTTTGTTTTTGTGAATTTATTATAAAGCTCGACTTTTTCTGCAAGAAAAAATGAGTTAGAGCGCCTTTACTCTGCAAAAACACCAGTCCTCTATGCGCTTGGTTCAAAAAACATCAGACTAAACCTTCTCCTTTATTTTCACCGATCACAAATGATTTTTCTTATTTTTCTGAATCTCTTTGCAAAAAATGGTATAAAATCATCATGTGACTGAAAAGACAGCAAACAGCATCCTTTCTCATATTACTCCCCCTCCTCCTCCTTCTTTGCCTAATTGCAGGCGTATCCATTAGATTCAACCGGATTCACGTTTTAGTTTAACAGCGAGGGCACGTTCAATGACGTAGACAAGCATATCAGCTACGTGCAGCCATATTTAAATACATCAAGGCAATTAGCGCATCAAAATATGCAAATCCCGCTTACTACATAGTCCTGCCCGGCCGCAGTCGGAGTAATTCCCCCCCAGCCATGCAGCCAGGTTCTTTTGGGTGTTTGATTGCCGACACAGCCCTTGTTTGTTTTTTCCAAAAGAGGCTTCGCTAATGTGAGACAGACGGGACAGACGGGGAGACATGAAGAAGAGGAGAAGGGGAACCGCGGCGGCTCCTGCATGCGTGGAAAAGCCGCCCATGCGTAATGAGACGACCCCGCTCCGCCATTCTCACATTCTCCGACGCCGTTGGCTCTGGTGTGCGTATTATTTTTAATATTGATGCATATTCAGTGGGTAGATTTGCATTACATACTTACAGCTCAGTGTTTATTTTACATGTTTGTGCGCTTAGATAGACGTAAATCCCGTGTTTAGCCTTTTATAGCGATGAGATTTATTGCATAAAATGTCAGATTTCATATGAAATAATAGTTTAATGTGATATTGACTGCAATGACGTGACATCGGCGATATTTTGGTCTTAATAGTTTGATTTGATATGATTTTTAAATGTAAATCGCCGAAAGCCTTTGAATACTCAAATCCAGCATGCATGAACAAAGAGCTCTCTGGTGGGCAAACAATAGAGCAGATTCAGAGGCGAGACTTAAAGATGGAGAGCGGCTGCCTCAGATCAAGAGAAATGACACACAGGCTTGTGTGGAAACTAATAACCAAAAAGTCTCCTGCCCAGTTTGTAAGAAATCCAGTGACGCAGCGCTGACATTTAGGCTACAATCGCTCAGGCTGTCTCCTCAGTGCGTCCGTGCGCGCACACAGCGGTGCCAGGGACGCGCCTGCAAGTGCAGTGCGCTTTAGAGAAAAATATCCACAATTACCACACAATATAAAGTAGAAGTCAGATATTTCCATTCAAACATCTCTATTATCTTTGTCATTTCCTCTCTCTCTCTCTCTCTCTCCCTCTCTTTTTTTTTTTTTTTTTTTTTATTTTTTTCCTT